>CM062399.1:9415912-9583893 GCA_031304145.1 Cardiospermum halicacabum | reverse complement strand
ATTACATCATTAAGGTTTTCAAATATTTTGAATAATATAAATGAGCTGCTGCGTCTGTAATTACGATATTATTAAATAAAATTAAAATAATAACATTTTACCATAATAGAGAATTATATATTAAAAATTGAATATCATCAAATAAATTTGTATAAGTATTAGACAACATCTTCCCTTTTATCCAATTTTTGTATAGTTTGAATTTATTTTAATTTAGAAATAATCTCATATGTAAATAGTAAAATTTAAATATGTTAATTGAACGAAAACTACCACTTTTGCAAATTTGTCCTTTTTATGATTTCCTACTATTATTAAAATACTGACAAAACTTATTTTTATTTTATTTTTTATATTTGAAATAAAAATCACCATTAAAATATGTTAGGAAATTTCCGGTTCTATCCCAATTTCTTCCTAATTCCTAATTCGATTCAACCAAAACAATCAGCCCAAACACAAACACAATATTTAACATGGTTCGGCAAATTGTCTAATCCACGAAAAGATAACACCTTTACTATGAGAAATAAGAATTACAAGTCATTCAGACAACACTCTCTCTCCACACAAAATTATTTTCTTTCTCAACCAGAATCTCTTTTAGGCGAACAACTCCACCACGGCGAGACAACTCCAAATCAAAATCTCCTTAATGGCGAGACAACCCCAATACGAAATCTCCTTAACGGCGAGATCCCAAACCCAATGATTATTACCCCCATTAGGCATGACCCAATGATTATTACCCCCACTAGGCATGACCCAAATCCAATGATCATCGCTCCCACTAGGCATGACCCCAATCCAATGATCATTACCCACTAGGCAGGCATGACCCCAATCCAATGATCATTACCCCATTAGGCAGGCATGACCCCAATCCATCGATCACCACCCCCAAAAGGATGAGATTTCAATACGATGATCACCACCCCCAAAGGGATGAGATGCTTTCTTCTTCATGAGACAACTCTATTTATAGTGATCATCAAATATACTTTCCTAATTTGTTTCCTTTCCAACTAATGAATACAATCAACCAAATTAGGAAAACCAAATCTTTCCAAAACAAGGAATCAAACCATTAGGAAATAGATCCAAACTCAAAATAGGAAAACCTTCCTAAAAGAAAATCATTGTGATTCAAGGCAATCCTAACAAATCTCCACCTTGACTTGAGTCACCTCAAACTTTTGAATCTATTTTCTTTGATCACTACCAAACCAATTTTTTCTCCATCATTCAATTCATTCTCTATCAAATCCAAAATATTTCTCCACCTCGAATGAGAAACTACCAATTCCCAAATCCAGATGTTTTTAGTTCTTGATCTCAATCTCATACTTTACCATACTTCCAATATGCAACAAACATATTCTGTTCAACACCGCTCCTTCTAGAAATCTCCAAAACCCATCTCCACCGTCCAAGTTTAACCTTCATGTGTCTTCTAGCATATCCAAAATTCAGTCTAATCCAACGGTTCATTAAAGAGAGATTCATTTTTTAATCTGACAGCGCAGGACAGATCCATGAAACCATGAACCCAATTATTGATGTCATATCTCTTTATTCTAGTCATTAATCCAAAATCCAAACGGTCAAAAGTTAGAAAATATGTTTAGAATATTTGAATAAAGTTTGAGCATCATCCAACTGTCGGTTAAGAAGAAATCTTCAATTCTTCCAAGCTGTCAAGAAAATTCTGCTGATCAAAATATTCACTAAATTTATCTCACCGATCTACATCATGGATACTAATTCCAAACGAGGTGTCCACTTCAAACTTGACCTTCAAACAAACCTCCACTAAAGCTCTGATACCAATTTATTAGGAAATTTCCGGTTCTATCCCAATTTCTTCCTAGTTCCTAATTCCATTCAACCAAAACAATCAGCCCAAACACAAACACAATATTTAACATGGTTCGACAAATTGTCTAATCCACGGAAAGATAACACCTTTACTATGAGAAATAAGAATTACAAGTCATTCAGACAACACACTCTCTCCACACAAAATTGTTTTCTTTCTCAACCAGAATCTCTTTTAGGCGAACAACTCCACTACGGCGAGACAACCCCAAATCAAAATCTCAATAATGGCGAGACAACCCCAATACGAAATCTCCTTAATGACGAGACCCCAAACCCAATGATTTTACCCCCACTAGGCATGAAACAAATCCAATGATCATCACCCCCACTAGGCATGACCCCAATCCAATGATCATTACCCCACTAGGCAGGCATGACCCCAATCTAATGATCATTACCCCACTAGACATGCATGACTCCAATCCAATGATCATTACCCCACTAGGCAGGCATGACCCCAATCCATTGATCACCACCCCTAAAGGGATGAGATGCTTTCTTCTTCATGAGACAACTCTATTTATATTAATCATCAGATATACTTTCCTAATTTGTTTCCTTTCCAACTAAGTAATACAATCAACCAAATTAGGAAAACCATATCTTTCCAAAATAAGAAATCAAACCATTAGAAAATAGATCCAAACTCAAAATAGAAAACCCTTCCTAAAAGAAAATCATTATGATTCAAGACAATCCTAATAAAATATATATGATTTTTCAAAATGGAGTTTTTAGATAGTGATTTATAGATGGAGAGAAAAAAATAACTTTTTTTCTTATAGAGCTTCTAACCGAGAGAAAAAAATTAACTTTTTTCTTATAGAGCTTCTAACCGTCAGCAAAATTTCATTTCTAATCGATCATGTCCACATTACGAATTTCAAATAATTAATCTATATATATAATAAAGCGGAACTCTTAAGCGGACCCACGAAGTTGACGTGACATGCTTGAGAGTTCAGCCTTGGGTTGAAAAACACCCAAAATAGCTATTTTTGAGATTTTGTTTATATTTCACCAATAACAATGGTACACGTCATATCTCATTTATTCCACCTCATCCATTTAATTGGTTATCTCATTTATTCCACTCATTCATTTCATCGGTCATCATGCTATTAATTATCTAACATAAAATTGGTCTTTTATTATTCATTTTCCTGTTCGTTACACAAACCCTACAAATCACTTATTAATTGTTTTTTCATTTATCCCATTAATCTCTCTTAATTGTTTCAATTTTTTTTGTTTTATTTTTCCTTTTTATTATCTTTCATGTGATCGGTTACCTCTCAACTTTCTATATAAACCATTTTTTCACTTATCATGTTTGTTCAAGTTTTATTTTTCCAATTTCATTTTTTCGCCTTCAAGATTTTAGTCAAATCAAAAGGTAACATATCTATTTCTTACTATTTGTCTTCATTTTGTTTATTGATTTTTTTTACCATTTGTGTTTATTTGATGATGATTTATTTAACATATCTATCTCTTACTGTTTGTCTTCATTTTATTTATGATATTTTTACAACTTGTATTTATTTCATGATGATTTATTTCTTATGATGCTTGTATTTTTAAATTTCGAAATAGTAAGTTAATCTTTATATCAAAATAAATGTTTGGATTTTTCCTCTCTTATATTTTGTGTTATATTATCTTTTATTACATTTGAATTTTTATTTTATTTTATGATTATACTTTTCAAGTACTTCTATATTGCAGACATGTGCTTTCAAATTTTTAAAGTTCAACTACAACGAGAAGACAACTATTTTATTTTGAATACAAATTTTGATTTCGCAAATGAGATGAGATGATATGATTGTAAAAAGTAGATGAATAGTAGTTGTAATGTATATCATTGTAAATTAATTATATTTATTTACTTATTTTTAAGTTTATTTGTTGAACCCCATCCAATTCAAATTAAGATAATTTTAAAATTAAGCTAATTATAACTTATAATTTTATATTAATTTAGGTGTCTCCTTATTTTTTTTCTCATATATGATTGTTTTAATGTTAGTTATGTTTAGAAAAATATTGGATTATTTAATTTATATTAGTATTATTATTCAATTTTATTTAATGTTTTTGATTGATTTAACTTCTATAATTATTATTTATTAAAAGATGATTATAGAAAATAATCCATAAGAGTTTTCAATAAAATCATTTTTTATTATTATTTTATATATAATCTTTATTTTAAATCGTGTCAATATAAAAAAGAAATATTTAGATATTTATTGAAAACGATGTTAAGTATTCCATCTATAATAATTATGATTCAAAATGCATTTATAAGAGAGTTCATTATATAAATTATATAAATTGTTATTTATTATTATTATTATTAAATTATTATTGTTTTAACTTCCTATAAATTTTTATTTTTTTTTTAAAAGTTTTATTGATGGAGGGATAATATTCAATAATTATTGGGAATACATATATTATTTTATATTGCCAATTGTAACATTCAATTTATTTATTTTTTTAAAAAAAAATTATAATGTTTACTTTTACAAATTTAGCCTTAGATAACCTTATACTTACACATGTATGCACTCATTCAACTGAAAATTTTTAAATAGCTATTACGGGTAATAATATATGTCATTGTCCATAATGATTTTTGTAACCTATGGTTTACCTAATAAATAATAATACTTATTGATATTTTATTTAAATTAATTAATATTATAATTTTAATGGTAATTTTTAGCAAATATATAATAATAATAAGAATAATATTAAATAAATAAATAAATAATGCAATGATAGAATTCAAAAACAAGTGTAAGTTTAAAATTCAAACTCCATATTTATAAGAAATTATATTGATTTTAAGTTTTTTATTTTTTATTTTTTATTTAGTATAGATGCAATAATGGTCTTTATAGATGTAATAATGTTATAAGTAATAATCAATTCATTAATTTATTTATTTATTAATATTTAAAATATACTTACAAATATTAGCTAAAAAAAAGGTGTTATTGAAAATAATTTTTAGATTTATTGGACGTGATTTGTAAGATAATTGTACTATATATATATATATATATATATATATATTTATGATACAATAGATGTGTCTGAGGTTTGCTTTAAATAAAAATAATAATCATATTTTTACTTATGAGTTAATTGGGTGTTTTGAAAATTTTTTTTAATAAATAGATTTTGAAATAAGTGGGTTTTTGATAAAATATATTTCGAAATATATGTTTTACTATTTTAAATTTTTTTTTCTTTTTAAGTTTAATGTTTTTATTCCAGATGTTCATTTTTATATATATATATATATATATATATATATATTTTAAAGATTCTCTAAGTATTTCTTACATTTTTTTGTAATATCTAAATTATTATTATTATATAATTGAATAATTGGGGATGATTATTTTGAATTACCAAAATGGAGGATTATTTATTTATTTATTTACAATTGTAGATTTTTTTTTGAAAAATTTATTAGGTACTAATATTTATAATATGAATTATTATTAAAAATTGATTTTTTTATTTTTTTTTTTACAAATTTGATTATCATTACTAATAAACAAAAATTATACAAAAATCAATAATCGCACAAATGTTAAGAAACCAATATAGAGTATCAACTTACAAAATTAAACAAAATTATAATTTATTTTCTAATTAAATTTTTATTAATTTTATTTTTAGTATAATATTAAAAAACATAAGTGGTTCTACTCCATATATTTTCATGAAAATTATAATTTTAAAAACGAAAAAAAAAATATAAGTGATTCTACTTCAAATATTTGTATAAAAAATAAAATTTCGAAAAAAAAAACCAACTAAAGAATACAATTGCAAATGTCAAAAAATAAAATTAAATAACATTGAAATAATACAGTCGTAATTTTTTTCTAAAAGGATCAAAGTTATTATTATTATTTTTTATTTAAACAAAAATTGAATTGATTCTTAAATAATTGGCTTATAAAAAGTATCCCTTGCAATTATTTAATAAGCTAATTATTAAATAATTCACTTGTGGGTAGATTTTCCCAGCTTTAAAAATTAAAATAATAAATAAGTGATTTTTTCTTTACTTTTTATGATGTCCTATACGCATTCGATATACTTCTATTTTTTATTTTTATTTTATTTTATTTTCGTGACCATGTAAATCATTAAAATAATATATTTTTCTAATGTTAACATCTTAAAATAAATTTTGTAAATATATAATTATTTTATTATTTTTCAAGTTTTTATAGAGTAAGAATTCTAACCTAATTCAATGAATAATGATTCGGTATGGAGTTATAAAAATAATATGTGAAGAGTGAAATTAACCGGTTACACTAATGAACTTTTTCCAGTTATTAATATTTAAATACTATAACGTACTCCACTAAAATTATAAAATGATTCTTATTTTTTTTTATCTAAATATTATAATTTAATCTAATTTAATTTATAAAAAAAAATGAACATCGCGCAACGTGAGTATATTTACTAGTTTGACGATATTAGGGCAATGACACATACCCTCATTCTGCAATAAATTTTGGAAAGTATTTAATTTGTGATTTTAAAAACATAATATGAACTCTCATGACCCTGAACTCACCCATCCAATAACAGATAAAATAGCATTAAATTCTATTTCATAATAGTTATGACAAAATGTTAATAAAATAGGTGGTGTCTTTATTTATTTGTCTATTTATTTTTATGTTATATGTACATTATTTCTAAGAAATTGTAAAGGTTACCTTCAATCAAAGACCTCAAGCCCATTTGAGTTAAAAATTCTGAAAGTTCACTTTATAATTGTGGTACCTTTAAAATCCTTCAATAAAAAATAAAAAATAAAAAATAAAATAAAAAAACCCTAATACTTTATGATAATTTAAGTGGTATATATATTCCCAGGTTCCATTAAACTAATAGAATTTTCTTTAAATTAATAAATGTTTTAAACAGTGAGAGGAAAAGGTAAATTTTCTTTAAGCTTTTTAACAAATAAATTAGTAATTTGAGAAAACATCAATAATTACCTAGTTTGGATGTTTTAAGTAATATAATGACAAGAAAGAATATTCATTTCTCGTTGTTAGTGATGTTGGGAAATGATGAACATGAGTAAACCACTCCATTATCTTAGGATCCAAGGAGAACTTTGATGATAATTCAGAAAAAAAAAAAAAAAAAAAAAAACTGTAGGTTTGGGTTTTTGTACGAAAATCTACACCCGTTTCAATTTTTTTTTTCCATTTTATCACTGTGAGGATGAAGAATGTTAAAAATTTTAAAAATGAATTTTGAATTTTGGTGGAGCTCCCAGAGACAAATCCATTGGTGGTGGTTCGTCGACAATTGATGGTTGGACGAAAGAGATATGATTGTGGTGGTAAGGTAGCTTTGTCAAGATCTGGTATGCGATCGTTGTAGAGATGAAAAAGCTTCGCTAGTAGTTCTCGAACGATGACTGTGGTGATCTATGACATATGTGATTGTGGTCGTAAGATAGCTTTGAGAGTTTTGTGGTTCTCTGTTTACGCAAGTAAAGATTAAAAGAGATAGTCAAAGATTAAAAGAGATAGTCAAAGATTCAAATCTGGTCAAATAGTCAAAATTAAATTGAGGGTTTGAGTAGTGGTGTTTTTATGATTTTGGTGGGCTCATAATTTTTATCCATTGGTTGGTGCACTCGAATAAGGAAGGACTGTAAGGAGCATTTCGGTAAAGGTTCCGACTATACGCTGGGATATATGTCTTTATGGCATGTTTTGAACCACCAAGGTTGTCATGATAAAGAATTGAATAATTTTAGCGTGCCCATAATTGCATAGGCATCTGATCAGCATGGATGTTTGTGTGGTGGAAAGTATGTCGATCGCTGAGGAGTTTCCTGAAAAGCTAATGAAGGAGCTGCAACATGGTTTATTCAACAAGTGTTTAGGCATGTGCTGAAAATAAAATCTTGGGCTTATGGTTCCTGAGTGGTTATTATTAGGATAGGTCGTATTTGAGTGGATATAAGTTCATGCTAGGGTATGATGACTCTATTTTGAGTTGTGCTTATTGGAAAGAGACAAAAAGAATTCTTGTCAATGGGTGATTTTGTTAGGATTGTGAAAAGATTTTGGGCATACTGTGATATTCGAAATTGGTTTGTAATTAGGAAAAGACTTGAAGACTGTTTAGAAGTGTCATGTTTGATTAGAAATGATATTTACTAAAGTGGATTCTAATTAGGAAAAAGATCCTTGAGATTCTTAAATAGTAAAAGGTTTTCTTAATGGTTTAGGATTACTTTGTGATTAAGTAACCTAATGTTATAAATATAATACGTATATCTATTATTAGATATCCCGAGAGAACAATATAGATATAGTTGGTTCGGAGGTGATTGATAGGGGCTTAAGAACCATGGAGATCTTGAGTTATAGGATTGGCTCCTATTATCATGTGAGAGCCATATGAGAAGAGTTTGTGTGACCGTGACCAATGTAATTAGATTGGAGATTGAGAGTGGCATTCTGATTGCTATTTTAGCTTTATTGTTACATAGTGAATTAGTCTCTTGTTGGTCTGACAACCGTTATTTTTTTCACTTAGGTTTTCTACGTAGAAATCTTATGTTTTATTTTTTATCTTTATTTTATTATTATTATTTTATTATTATTATTTTTTTTATTACCAATACTCGTTTCCGCTGCATTAAATCACCGATTTGTTCAACAGTAATCTCAATCCGAGCCTTATCCCCATGACCTCTAGCTACTGGCCCGTTATATTAATAAAATTAAAAAAAAAGAAAAAAAAAAAAGAAAAAAGAATTCATTAGTCATGAGGTTTCAACAAGCAGAGCAAACTTAAATATTATTTTTATCTTAAGAACATGTCATTTTCAAGTTGTAGTAACTAAATATAACAACTCAGTATAATCTCAAGTAATAGATTCCTCAAATTTATATCAAGCATGTATATCTATCTCAACAATCACCAATTTGGCCTTGCGTCATTCTACCTCACCTACATTTATTAGACAAGTTCTAATGAGTATTTTTGAATCTTATGATCATCCCATAATCCTAGTCATAATCCAGTAACTCCCTAAATTTGTGATGACTCAATTACTCAAAAATAAATCTCCCTCTAAAAAAAAAAATGTAAAGATCTCCCATGAAATCTACTCAAATATATAAACTCCTCAAAGTTATCTTAAACATCACACGTCTCATCTAAGTAAATCTTTGATCTACGTGGGTGCTTTGTATTAGCTTAGGAATTGGGTTTAATGCTTTGAATGATGAATTTATAATTTTTTTTTTAAAAAAAAAATCGCATTTTTTTTTACGAAATTAACCAAAACTGCCATAAAACCACTATTAGTTTCCAAAATGGTGTGTTGAGTAGTACTTTATAAAATAAGGGAAAACTAAAAAAAATATATAAAAAGTTTTTTTTTTTATTAATTTTTGAACTCTTAGAGAAATTTTCATTTCAAAATTATCATCTCAGTGAAAATTTCAATCGTAAATTTAATTAGATAAATAAAATGAATTATCATTTTCTACTAAAATTTCAACCATATTCAATTAATGAGTAACTTAACATGAAACTAAGTAAAGCATAAAATGAGGATCAATGTCTCGGTCAAAGCCTCGGAAATTCCTCTCTAATCAAACAATTGTTCCCCAAAATCACCATAAATCCCATAAACTTCATTTATAATTTCACTATAAATCAAGTCAATTCATTTTAAAAGATAAGAATGACATTAAAGAGAATGCTTTTAATTTGTGTTTACTTTGCCACGATATGTACTCTGAATTTTTATCATTCAGAGAGTAGAAATATTGATTATGGAGGGTTAAAGCATGGCGATGAAGTACCATGTGATCCTCGTAACAGTGTGAATTGTAGAAAAGATCGTCCAATAAATTTTTATATTAGAAGTTGCGAACCTGAAAATCATTGTCGTGATGGGAATAAAAAATGAAAATTTTAGATAAAAAAGTATTTATTTATATTTATTATGTGATTTAAATATTTTCTTTTGTTAAGACAATATAAATCTGTTGCAATTATAGATGCAATTGATATCGTTATTAAAAATTAGCTTGTCATTTCTCATTTCTACTTTAGTCTAATCTATTTATAATTTAGATTATTTTTTTAAATTATATTTTGTAATAACTTTCAACATAATCAAGTATAAATTAAATTAAGAAAAAAATACAAATCTAGTTTCAGTTATTAAAAACGTTATTAGTTTTTTCTTTATTTTTATAAATAATCTCAATTTACCACTTCAATCACATATAAAATGACTACCTCTTAGATTTAGATATTATTTTAATAACTAATAATATATAAATGGAATTTTTTTATAGGTCATAAAAAATTTACTATACATTTATAGTCCAATTTTGAAAAGTTTGCAAAACGAAAATTTAATTTTCACTCCATAGACTATTCATAGACTGTGATCGTAATTCACAAAATTTATAAATTGTAAAAATTCAGGGGTATTTTGAGAAACTCGGCCTATGGAGTGAAAACCGAATTTTTAAAAGCTTATTTTTGTATTTTTTTGAAAACACGCCTATAATTATATTTTGAAGTTTAAAAGATCTATTTAGAAGAATTTTCCCTGTAAATAAAAAATATTTTAAAAGTGAAGGCAAACTAATAATTTTTTTTTAGAAAAAAAAAAGGAAAAATAAGAAATTATCTTTAAATTAAATATTTTAGTACTTCAAAAGATTTGAAGTTACCATATTGTCAAATAAACTAATAACACATTTGTATTTATTTAAAAAAATTAAATTATAGTCTATCCCACGTGATAGGCGTGTGAGAATAATATATAAAAATTCGAATTTGAAATGGGGGAATATGATGTTATTTAATAATCCTATGTAGTTCTAAGAGGAGATATTGAGTCCGTAGAACAAGATTTTGAATTTAATTGTTGGGGCATGAATTAAGAAAGAATTGATTATTTTATTTAACTTTCAACGCACCTTAATAAAAGTGAAAGAATTGTTGGGTCTTGTTCAGGTTCACTCAAAAAATTAACAATCTCATAAAAAAAATTGTGAAAAACGAATTTTCCTTCGATTTGATTTAAAATCTTAAAATTTCACTTTTAGTTTTTCAATTTTTTCTAAAAATAGTCAGTCGTCCCTTCTAATGGAAGGGATCATAAGAATATATTTTTAATCGGACACATTTGATTTGTATTAAATGGACACTTGAAAATCGTAAAAACATATAGAAAGAGAATTATAAAAGGCAAAACTGTTACAAGCAGTAAACTCATTCATTAAACATTTTCAAAATTTTAATAAAGATAAAAATATAAATTTATAGAGAAATTTTACTTGGTAAATTGGAACATAGGTAAAAATGTATTCTAATTCTTAATGGCGTGGTTCTAACTTATACAAAATATAATAAGGATTCATATATATATATATATATATATATATATATATGTGTGTATGAGCCAATTCTAGTGTAACCGAGCCATTTTGTCATCTTTGTACTTTATATTTTTGACCAAATTTAAAATATGTAAAGTCATGACCGATGACAGTGAAACGTTCTTGAATTGCATTCTAACATAATTGACAGTTTATTTCAATGTGTTTTGTAACGATCATAAAATATGGAATTCTAAGTGATACATAATATATATTTGCAGTCATATAATAAGGTCAAATAGCACAAGAATGATTTACCTAATGGCTTGCAAACAAAGTCTTAACCATTTCAATTCAATCGTGATTGTGATGATCGAGTGTTATTCCCTTCATAGATGAATGAAAAACTAAATATTGTTTCTTGGGTTTTGAAGAAATAGGTGAAGATTTAAGAAATACGAACTAACCAGTAAGAGATTCCTAAATCAATATGCAGCTAGCCCAATATAGGTTACACCACCTAATTTAGGATAAATCACATTCCGGCTATAGGAGAATGCCTTGATCCGGTATATTTTCAAGTAATTCATGACATAAATTACTGTGTTGTAATGCTCTTGGTGAGATACTTGCATAAACTAATGTAAAATAGACATGGTATAAGTTGAATTATGTTGATCAAATGATAAATAAATTAGATAGCCAATAAGATATCTATATTGTGCCAGGCCACTAAGCAATGCGCTCTAACTAAGGTTAAGAATATGATTTTGCTTTAAGAAAATCAGCCAGTTTAGAACTAAAAAAACTCGCTTTGATAATAATGTCATTATAATTTCGTGGACAAATAAAAATACATTCTAGACTATGAGCCACCTTAACACTTAAAGTATTATTTTAAACACTAAAATCCTTCGTATAAAAGCATTTCCCTAACCACCTCTTAAAAGAGACAATAATAGACACGAACATTGATCTGTATGTCCCTTATTTAAGAGTAAAGAGAAAATAATTAGAGTATAATCGAAAAAAGCCATATTTCTCTTAGCAAACCAACATCTCAAAACTTGTTTCAAGTTATAAAAAGACTTTTATAGTCAACACACCGTTCTACTTATCCGAACTATAAAACTAGGAAGTAACCTCAGATAGACCTCTTCATTCAAATCACCATGAAGAAAGAATTATGTTCATTCATTTTTTGTAATTCATATTGTTTAGCCAAGATAGAAAGGCATAAAGTGTAACCATCTAAGCCATCATAACAAATGTCTCGTTATGATTAATCCCTTAAATCCCTTCAATCTGATAATTTCCAAAAATAATAGACGTGCTTTAAATTTTTTTATTATACTATTCCAAAATATTTCCAATTTTATATACCCATTTGCATTCTTGTGCCTTCTTTCTGGTTGATGATGTCTCCATTACCCGTGCCTCATTATATTTCAAGGCTTTTATTTTCTTTTGCATTGCCTCAGTGCAACCATTATTTTTTTATAGCCTCACTAAATTAATCATTACTTACCACTAAAATAAAGCAACAATGTTGATTCACCAAATGTGATATAGGATAAGGATTACATGGGGATTAAATAAATGTTAATAAACATTAAAATAACTCATTTGTCGAACCATGTGCAAACAATGGTCCATCCCTATAATTATTTTATTGCCGCTATCAAGTGGCCACGGTTACTGGACGATGTTGGGTTTGCCACATGATTAGTAAATATCACAAAGTAGATAACTTGCTCCCTCGTTTTGTGGTGCCAACATCCTCTCTAATAAATTTTTCATTCAAATAGACTCTAAATAATTTAGAAAATAAAAATCAATCTTGATAGTATCAAAGGAAGTATAACATTTGCAAACCCAGTCTAGAAGTTGACCCGATTTTGGTACATAGGAAGGGTATAATATCAAGATTAAGATTCATTTAAAAATGTTGAATCGTTTGACTTCCATTGACCGAACCTTATATTTATAATGAAATCATTGATTAAATTATTTGTATTAGATCGAATATGATTTTGGAACTAAAAATATCAGTTTTAGAGTCATTTTGATTTTTAAAATTCTTTTTAGTGAAAATGAAATTTCTAATTAATTTAAAATGGATTTTTGAAATTTTATTTGTCTGGAGGTAAATCGTAATTACAAACCCGATGTCTCTAGGAACTTATTTTTAACTAATTTTTATTTAAAACTGGTAATTTTAAATTTAGAATATGATTTGGGAGTGATTTAAAAAAAAATAATAAAATAAAGTTTTTACTAAAGAAACCCTAGCCCATTAGTCCATATATATGAGTTCTTTTCCTACTCTAATATAGATCTTTATCTCTTTTTCAATTTCATGTTCAGAAAACCTTAAACTACTTTTCTCTAAAAAAATCCTAACTCATTCACTGCGCCATCTACATTTCTATAAGCATGATTTTTTCAATACTTATCCGTTTGATGTGATTCCGACATCATTAGAACCATCTATGATTCCTCTACCCATATTTTCCATTCATTTGTCCATAAAATTGTTGTTTGTTGTTCAGATTCACCAAAACTAGACTTAATTGGCCAAAATTCTATTAGTTCTGGTGTCATCTTCCATATGCTATATCGCTCTCGTCTGATCTCCAATCAACATGAAACTCGATGGATTTTCTTTATTTATCTATTAACTATAACTTTCATCAAGAATCAATCCTCCAATTCTTGTATCTTCTAGGTCAATTTTGACTAAAAGTGCAAAGACATCTAGTAGAGGCACACCAGCGACTGTGTCTGTTTGTCAGGCTATATCTTCATCATCTGGCCTTTGATCAATGCCTGACTAGAGAGATTTTAATTTTCATTCTATCCTCTACAATAGTTACGAAGACCTCATTTTCGGATTCTGATGGTTTCATTGTCCCTTTTCCCCTTGGTTAATTATTTGTTTATAAAATTAATTGTATATCTAGATTTTAAATCTCAAAATGAATTTTTAGATAATAATCTATAAATTTTACGATGATATTGATAGGATTCATGTTTTATGAATTTTGAGTTCAGAATGATTCAAATTGTGTTAAGTTATCTTAGGCTTGTTAGTGTGTTTTAATTGTATTATGTTAATTAAATATATATATATATAATGTTGATGTGTTTAGTTTAATGTGTATAGTGTATATGTCGTACAAGCGGTTTAATTGTATAAATGTAGCTTATGACTTGCGATCGACGGATGAGAGGTTCGTATCCTATTTTTAGCCCTACAATATCTATGTTTTTGGTTATATATATTGTATAGGAATAAATTGGATTTATAGAGACTTACATATATGCACCGTAGGAAATAGATTGGATTATGAAATTGATAGATGTGAAAGTATAAGAAAAAAATAAATTGACTAAATTTGAGATGAATAAAGGTAAACTAAGCTTTTGAGAAACCTTTGAGCATGCTTCACCCTTTTAAAGGATCAATAAATGGAGAAAGATATGTTTGGACTATGTTTGATAAGTACTTGTTAGTTGTTTCGAATGTTAAAAGAATTAATGTATGTCAACAATTAAATGTGATTTAGTAACTAGTATTTGTAGTTTATGCTTTAGTTATGTTTCGTGGAAGTTTGAATATCGAGAGAATTGTGTGTTGATTTTATTATATAGTTTAATGCGATATTAATGCTTTTATAACGTGACACTAAGGTAGCGTTTGGAATGGTGGTTATATAGAGGATTATTTGGATTAATCCAATACCGTGTATGGTGTTTGCTTGGATTGGGTACAACAATCCAAGTTAATCCAATCCTCATCAGATTGACCAATCTCACCTAACACCATGTGATATAGATATTATATACCTCATCTTTCTTTAAAAATAATAATAATAATTAACATTCTCTCTCATCAAAATTAACATGTGTATAATATTTCTAGGTAAAAAAATTTTTATGGGTGTGTTTTATAACTAAAACTTGTTATTAATGTTGTATCTTTATAGTTTGATATTTCGTATTTGTGAATGGTAAAAAATTGTCAATAAATCGGTTCATAAATTTTAACATTTTATAGGTTTATAATATATTTATATATCATTATTATTTAATATAATCCATATAATAAATCAAATATTAATAATAAAATTATTTATAATTAACATGATTTTATAACACTTATTATTATTATTAATTAATATTGTTAAGTATATAAATTAATATAATTTTATATCCAATCTCGTATTATACCAAACATAGTATTCAATCCAGCATATGAATACAATTGCACACTAAACATGGAATTCAATTTAATCCTATATTATCCAATCCAATCCAACGCTCCAAACACTACCTAAATGTTTAACTATGCAATTTATCTTCATGGTGATTTTTTGTGCCAATAAAATCTCTGGTGTTATGTGATGTATTGTATGGTCCATACTGTGTTGAGACAAAATGAATAGATGGCGTGTGTTAGATTTTCTTCTAGTAGATTGTTGAATTAAAGAATGGATAATGAATGATGGAATTTGATGAATCTCCTAAAATATGATTGCCATTATTTTTAGTTTGATGTAGCGATGAAGTGGCATGCCATTAGGAAAAACCTAAGATATCTCAGCCTATTGGATCATAGGTCAACTTGGTTTAGCTGACCACTATTGAATTTGAGTGACGACTCCAATTGGGCGTGACAACTGTAACACTCCAAATTTGAGAAGTTGTTAAAATGACTTGAATTGCTACATATATCACCAATGTGCTCATTACTTTTTAGGAACCTAGAACTTAAGAACTCCAAAGTTAAGCATGCTTGACTTGGAGCAATTTTATGATGGGTGACCTTCAGGGAAGTTTGTCCGGAAAGAATGCGAGTGAGGACAAAGCATACTGAAAAACATAGTGGTAATCTGTGGGGTTAGGGGTCAGCCTTAAGACCAGTCAAGTAATAATGTAGCGTATGGTCACCGCACCTCGAGTCGTCCAGGGGTAAGGGTCGGACGACACAAATGGTTAAAGAGCAATCCTACGATCGTGAGGTATGCTTGTGGACGGTAGAGCCTAGGGCAATTGCCTAATGGGGATAAAGATTCTAGGAAGGTTATGGGCAAACTACAATGAGGACGTTGTGTCCTAAAGGGGGTGGATTGTAACACTCCAAATTGAGAAAGGTTAAAAGGACTTGAATTGCTACCCAGCCTAGCGGGGTAAAGATTCTGGGAAAGTTGTGGACAAAACCACTATGAGGACGTTGAGTCCTAAGGGGTGGATTGTAACACCCTAAATTGAAAAAGGTTAAAAGGACTTGAATTGCTACCTATATTACCAATGTACACATTACTTTTTGGGAACCCAAAATTTAAGAACTCCAAAGTTAAGCATGCTTGATTTGGAGCAATCTTATGGGTGACCTTTCAAAAAATTTGTCTAGGAAGCATGCGAGGGAGGACAAAGTTTGTCTCGGAAGCATGTGAGTAAGGACAAAGCATGCTAGAAAGCATAGTGGTGGTCTGTGAGACTAGTGGTTGATGTGTGAGTTGCTACCTATATTACCAATGTACACATTACTTTTTGGGAACCCAAAATTTAAGAACTCCAAAGTTAAGCATGCTTGATTTGGAGCAATCTTATGGGTGACCTTTCAAAAAATTTGTCTAGGAAGCATGCGAGGGAGGACAAAGTTTGTCTCGGAAGCATGTGAGTAAGGACAAAGCATGCTAGAAAGCATAGTGGTGGTCTGTGAGACTAGTGGTTGATGTGTGAGGCTACAATGACATGATTTGTAATGAGTGTATTTTCTTTCATTATTTTTACCAATATATATATATATTATATGTTAAAATATTTGTTATCTATGCTAATTATGACCATAAAATATGACAATATACATATGGTAATAAGGTTTATAATTATATGAAAGTAGTTATTATAGATTACACACTAAGAGTGTGTTTGGTAGGTAGATTTTTAATTAGCGATTAGATTTTATATTAGCGATTTGGAAATTTTGGTGTTTGGGAGCAGCTTTTTGATTAGCGGTTAGATGTTTAATTAGCGATTTCCTGACAGCTAATTGAAGTAGTTGTCCACAAATCGCTAATCAAAAAGCTCCAATTCTACCCTTATCCAATTTTGGTTATTACAAAAATATCCTAGTAAAATTTATTCTTTTGAACTAGATTTTTTTTAAAAAATACACTTTAACTATATTATCCTTTTATGTCATTTTATATCTAACAGTTACTTCAACATCTCATTGGTCTTACCAAACACTCATCTCAAACAGTTACTTCAACCGCTAGTTTAACAGCTAACAGCTAATCGCTACCTTAACAGCTAACTCAATCGCTAATGTAACATCTAGTGCCAAACACACTCTAAGTGTATGTTTTGCACGAGATGTTACATTAGATGTTAAGTTAGCTGTTAAAGTAACGATTAGCTGTTAAAGTAGCGATTAACTGTTAGCTGTTAAATTAGATGTTGAAGTAGCGATCTGGCATGAGTGTTTGGTAATAAAAATTAGATGCTGAAGTAGCTGTTAGATGTAAAATTACGTAAACAATACAATACATTATTGTTTACCTTATAATATAATTTATTAGTATTAGTATTTGTTTTTAAACAATTTTTTCTTTAAATATTTTTAATTTAAAATCAACCATATTTTAGTTATCAACTAATTTAAAATAATATATATATATATATATATATAAATAACTAAAAAAAAAAGATATTTAAACATTTTCAATTACATTTAATGAATTAAAACGTTATTAAAATTAACCTAATTTAGTACAAATAGAAGCTTTAAATATTATTAAGGGCAATTTAGTAATACTTATAAATTGATAAGGGTAAAATCGGAACTTTTTGATTAGCGATTTGTGGAAAGCTACTTGAAGTAGCGTTCTGAAAATCGCTAATTAAAAATCTAATCGCTAATCAAAAAACTTCTCCCAAACGGTTAAATTATCAAATCGCTAATGAAAAATCTAATCGCTACTTAAAAATCTACCTACCAAACAAACACACACTAAGTGTATTCGATAAATCTTTTCAATAAGTGTTTCAAAATTCATTTAGATTATAAAATTAGGTTTTGAAAAAAGAAAAGCGTGTTTGGTAATATCATTAGTGCTTAAATTAGCTTTTAAGAAAGCGTTTATGAAAAATATTAGAGATAATTTTCAACTCAAACATTAATTGTAATTTATTGTATTAAGCGTCATTAATTAATCATATCATTACCTTTTTAATTTCATTTATATCTGTAGTAAATTTTTAATAATTTTACATATAATTGCAAATTTAAAAATTGAAATAAATATCAAACATTCAATTTAACAACTAATATAATAGGTAATTTTGAAGTTAATCTAATAAATAATTTTGAAGTTAATCTAATAGTTGACTGGTACCACTTTTCAAAATGCTAATATGCAACTAATTAAAAATCTGATGACAAATATATCTTAAGGAAGCATAATATAGTGTGAGAAAGTTATATTTTCCACGTTTAAAAGGTTTTTCTTTTTTTTAGAAAACTATTGAGTGTTATCTGAGATTTTTCTCCTCATCTGGTCGTCTTTATCTCTATCTATTAGTGTTCTATACAAAGAGTTAATGGTTTCCAATTGCTAGCTTATGATTGTAAGTGGTTGTCTTTTCCAACGATCTAGAACTGAGAAACTAAAGGGAAAGTGACGCAAAATGAAAACGGTTAAGACTATTTAGATTCCGCCAAAAGTGTATGTACCCAATTTTGTTTGGCGGGATGAAAGATAAACCCTAATCCAAGGAAAAACAACCTAATTCAAGAAAAAAAAATACAATAAAATCCAAATATTCTTATTAGAATAAAATAAAATTTGAAAAAATTTATCTTTCAATATCTCCAAGAGCATATTTATAATAGAAAATTTAATTATGAAAATAATAAGATAAGCTTAATAATAACAGAAAAACCTAATCAAAATAAAAAGAAATCCTAATGACAAAATATAAATAAATATACAAATTTAACTCTTCAAATAAAGGAAAACAAATGCTAATGCAAAAGTTATATCCTTTTCTTCACTAGCTTGGCCAAGAACAATTCTTTTATGAACCTCACTGAAAACTGATCAACATCATTCTCTTTCACTTATAAGGATCTTAACCTCGAGTTCTTATGAAATATTTTCGGGGATTAGTTAAGGCTGAATTGCCTCCACCTCTTTTTCTTCCACATTTATGCCTTTTGCATGAATAATATTTTTGGAATATAATATAGATGAACACTTTTTTTAAAAAATAAACTAATTTGAAAATACGAGATAGATCATTAGTCTTTTTTTTTTAGGAAATATAGCACACAAATTTCATAATCATGTTAACTATAATAAAAGTAGAGTATCCATCCCCACTACGTGAACAACTAATAAAAAAGTCCATAGCAGTATATTCAAAGTTGTCAGTGATGGTTTTGTAACTAACATATGAAGCTTCTCCAACAGCTATTTGACGGATCGTGGCAGAGATAATATATTCCCCATTTCATTCATTAGCATAAGTAATAAATCTGTATTCTCAATCTAAGACTCCATCATCACCCTAGCAGATTGAGACATATTTATCTTGTCAATCTATAGTCCTTCAACTATCTCCTTACAAGATGTAGAAGGAAATAAATAAGACTTATTCTCACTATAATTTGATTCTCCTTCTAGAAAAATAAAGTTTGTTTTACTTCTATTGCAGCTTGAGGTGAATCATTTCATATTACACAAGAACCAAGGCCAAAAATTGAGTACCAAGGCTTGAATTCTTCAAATCTAACACAGATCCCTTTAAATCTAAAATTGAGATTTTATAATTCTGCATCTGATTATCATGCTTCCATAAATCCAAAATTGAACCATCAGTCACCTTATGACTTTTTAAAAAAAATATATAATTATAATACCAATTGTATTGAACCAGCGGATGATTACTTGGCAAAAAAAAAAAAAAAAGCTACTCAATCATCCGTTTAATCACCAATCACCCTTTCGCGATAATGCTCATTCACAACCTACGCCATGACGTTGCTACATTGCCCTTTAATTTATAAGTTGTAATTACAACTCTTCGCTCTTATTCAATATTCTTGATCTCAAAGAATCACTCTAACTCTTCAAACTAGTCAAGAATGCTTTCTATTATTCAATATACCAGAAAAATTTTAAATACATACTTTTATTTTCTAAATTTTAAATACATACTTTTATTTTCTTCCTCTCGTATTGTTCTAAATTTTGATTTTAACTTCTTAACGCTCGCTTTGATCCTCGTTATTCTCTTATAGGGTACGTTGCACGATCTGTTGTAGCACTAAGATAATATATGCGAGCTATTCCAGCAGCTATACCCGCAATTCAGTCTTAAAAGTCTAAAGAGCAGTGAATTGAATATATATAGTCTGATAAACTTTTGTTTTAATTGGAGTATAACGAAAAGAATTAAAATCATTTAAACTCTTTTAAGAATACATATAGCCAATTCGATAAACCCTACTCCAAATAAATGTATATATTTAATCCTCCGAATAAAATAAATAAAAATCAAAATAGAAAAACGACGGTCTTTTTATTTAGCAAGATTAATTCTTTTATAAACCCACACAAAATCCAAAATGACCCAAGACCCTATGAATCTACTATAAGAAGCCGACTAAAAACATAAACACAGAATTGGAATGGAACAAAATAGAAAATCACATCTCAATCTTTTACCCCCACCGAATCTAATTTCTCACTACCGAAATGTAATCAAATATATCTTACACAGATAAGAGAAATTTCGAGCAAAGCAAAGCCATCTCCACTAACGCAGAAAAGAAAAGCATAAATAATATATGGTTGTGATGCCAGGAACCGACCTTGTGTTGCTGAAGTTGAGATTCCAATTCCATTCATGCCGTACATGCTTATAAAGACTTCTGCAAATTGTACATGTTGATAACGACACATGTGATCATGTTCTGTTCATGTCTGATGTCTGGATTTCGATTCGCTAACAGTGTAAACGACCCTACAGATTTTGGCCCTTCGCTTGATCACGAGCCGTTTATACTCTGCTTCTCCATCTTCTTCATCGCCTTATTATTATTCTTCTTCTTTTTCTTTTTAATTATTTCAAGGGAAGGGAAGGGAAGGGAAGAAAAGAATATTATTGTGTACGTGCATGAATTCACATTTCAAATAGATGACGAGACTTCTAGACATACGTCGCTTGTATATTCCTCTTCTCCAAAAGTTGCCTTGCTTTTCTTTTTAATTTATTTTTTAAATTATTTAATCTGTTTTGACTTGCATAAATAAATTGTGGATGACCATAATCAACCGTCGATAAATTTAACTTATACAAGATAAACTTGACTAGACCTTAAAACTTATCCTTTCAGATATGCCTTCAACATTGATGTATTTATTTTATTATTTTAAAAAAGCAAAAAGGGATTAAAAAGTGATGTAATTACCATAATTAGTCTAGTTGCATGGAAAATCTGATGTTGTGGGGTCTTGAAGTGGAAGGTATATTTTCCTTTATCCTAGTTGTACGGATACAACACGGGTTTTGATATCAATGGCAATATATCTTTAATATTTGATTGGCATATTATTGATTTTTTAAATAAAAAGAAAAGAATAATAATATGGGGGTATGGTTGTCCTATTATACAGCAGCTTTATCTAAGGAAGAACATATTTATTTTACGAATCTTGTAGAGTTGGTGAAAAAAGAAAAAAAAGGTGGTGTGGTGTGACCATCATTGCCATACAAACAACCTTTTTCCACCATCTTCATCAGAGGTCAACCCAACTCTTTTCTTTAAATATAATAAATAAATAAATAATAACTATAAGCACCATAATATTCATTACACTATCATCTCTACTGGAATTTCAACGTCAGAAGGGGAGAAAAAATTTATCATTTTAACACGCTTTATACATATTAATTTGCAATTTTGCTCTAAAATTGTTGGGAAATAATTGTCAAATTTTTAAAGTTTCTATTGAGGAGAAGAAAATGGCTTCAACTTTCTTTACCATTGCGAAGGTGGATTAATATGATCCCAAGAATAATAAAATAAATTTATTTTAAATAATAATTATTTATTAATTTATAAAATAATATTGGAGAGTCTACCACTTTTTATTTTATTATTCTAACACAAATTTATATATATATATATTTTAAATAATAATATTATTTTTTAAAATTTGAAATTTAAAGTAGCTAATAAAAATAGGTGGAAAAAAATATACTCCTAATTATTATTTTAATTTATATTTTATAATAGATGAGTTTATTTTAATATATTTTTTATTTTAAAAAATTAAAAAAAAAATTGAATAATGGTAAAAAAAATCAAAGTAGAAATCTAATAAAAAATTCAGAAATATTATTTTAAAAAAATAAATAAAAATTACTTCAGCATCCATGTATATCTCCCTATACAATACCAGATCATCTATGGATTCAATCTATCACATACATACAAAATTGCAAATGATAAATATTTATACAGTTTTTTTTCCTTAAATAGAATAGGATGATCCAATGTGTAAATCTCTCATAACAGTGCAGTGAAATAATCCTTTCGGTAGGGAATAAAACCAAAACATATCCTCTGATAAAATTCTTTTGCTGTAGCGATTCTATGTAAGGAATAACAAAGATATGAAGTGATCTCTTTTGTTCTTTTTCAAATTATAAATAGACCTTCCATCCCCACAGCACAACTCACCAAACAAGAAATGGAGGCAATAACAAGGTTGGTTAAGGACAAGCCAGTGGTGATATTCAGCAAGAGCAGCTGCTGCATCAGCTTCTCAATCCAGACCCTAATAAGTAGCTTCGGAGCACATCCGACCATATACGAGGTGGATCAGATGCCGAACGGAAAGCAGATCGAACGAGCACTGATCCAACACCTGGGCTGCAATCCGAGCGTACCTGCAGTCTTCATACGTCAAGAGCTCGTTGGTGGCGCCAATCAGATCATGTCTCTCAATGTCCGTAACCAGCTCGGCCCCATGCTTCTTGAAGCTGGTGCTATTTGGATTTGGAAGGACAGCAACGCCAACAATAACTCTACCAACAATAACAACACCTAATCTAAAGGTCTTGCTTTTATATGTATAAATAATTTTCAATTAGCTTTGTAATATAGTAGTCAATAAAGTTCAAAAGTTTTACATTATAATAATTAATGTCTTATCTCATCACTATATTATATGTGTAATTCAACAACATTCGAAATCTTACTATGCATGTTTATATTGGCATGCATGGTAGGTTTTCTTATCACTATAATTTATACTTGGACTAAATTTCGAAACCAAGCAGTACATTCCCATGTACTCTACGTCGCAATTAGATCTGCTAACATTAAAGAATATACATCAAAATAGTCTTGAAATTGAAGAGAGATGCTAGCTAGATAAACTAGCCAATCGTCTTAATACAAGTACGTATTGAGGAAGAAGACTAGTTTTTTTTTTTAGTATGGAAAAGTGTATACAGAAATCATCAGGCCTAAAATAATTAAATATATAAATCAATCCATCAAAAGGTAAGTATTTCCTAATTTAGAGGATGTCTGGTATCAGATTTTAAGTTAGATTTTGAATTAGATTTTGAATTAGCTGAAAATGTTAACTGGTATATTAGCTATTAGGTTAGCTGTTATATTCAGTGTTTAGTATCACATGTAACTTTTAAATTAGCTGTTAAAATATAAAATTACCAATAGGGTATTATATATAAAGAGTATAAATAAATAAATAAATAAATAAACGATTCTACGAAGATAATTATTGAAACTAATGATTTTTATTTATTAAATTATAAGTATTGGTAGTTAATCCTTTCAATAATTCTCTTGTCAAAAGCATATACCACCATTAATGTTGTGGTTAAAATTCGTTCTAATCAATAATTCATTAATAAAAATTTAACTCCTAAATAGATACAAATACAAAAATATCAAATCAATTAAAAGATTTAAATAATAAAAATACTTGTAGAGCACGATTTAATAAGATTTTTTCTAGTTCTAGTTTAACTTGTAACAATACTGTATCTGAGACAAATAAAAATATACATGGTATGAGACTGGGTAATATATTTAAAGAATGTATAAATGACTAAGCACCATATGTGCAACATTTACGCACTATTTCATTAGTTATTTTGAGGACATTATTGTGATTTTACACTAATTTGCCCTATTTTTGTGAATATGAACAGTTTGGAGGCATTTGTGCAAATTATGAAGATTTCTGGGATTAAAGACCAAAAATGCAGAAAGTCAAGGATTGAAAACAAACTTTCACATCTTTCAAAAGTTAAATCAGAGATTATACTGGAGAGGATTTTGAGGAGATTTTTTGGGTTTTGTTATTTTTCTTAACGGAGTATATTTACTCTGCAGAACAGATAGTGGGATAATCTTTTATTTTCTGAAAAGACTTTGAGAAGGAATCAGCTTTAGTTTTTCTATCTGTTTTCTTCTTTTTGTACGTTTAGTTTTATTTTAGACAATGATGTTGATTGCGCCCATGGGGTGCTAAACTAGTCTGCCCAGCTAAACGATTGATTTAATTAATTCGTGTTGTGAGATCTTTGCTTCGTTGCTTTATCTTTTAATATTTGTGTAATCTCTGTGCCCATAGTTAAGGTCATTCTGTGCCCATAGCTAAGGTCATGTTAGTTTTATTTGATTAATTGATTAAGCGCGCGATTGGTTAATTGAGTAGACTAATACACTGCATGTTAGATAATTCGTAATTAATCTGACCTAGGTAGTGTTGACGTTCCACAATCATAGTTCAAGAACTGTCGTACTGATTCATTGGCTATGACCATAGGTCTTTTCTAGTTCAAATTGCAATCTACGTGTTAGATTAGTGATTGATTCGAAGGGTCGTACCCGGTCAGTCTAATAACTAAGGAAAAGATTGGTTGTTAGGCACGTTGTCAATAACTATAACTGTGGTTATTAAAATCGATAGAGATATCTTTTGAATCAATGATAAACACATTAATTAAATGATCGGTTAGCTGGGTCTTCTAATATATTTGATTGTTAATATTTTGCGTTTTTAGCATTCAATTCAAATCCACTTTTCAAATCCCCATTTACATTACTTGGTCAGTTAACAATTACAATTAATGATTTCCGTTCTCTGTGGGATCGACCCTGTTTACTACAAGTTTATTTGTATTGCAGGTTAAATTTATATTGACGGATTCGACACCCGTCAAATTCCCCCACACTAGCTTATACTTGCCCTCAAGTATGCCCATAACTCACTCTCAAAAGAAAAATCAAGTGGTCTAACAAAACTGTCTGCCCAAAAGGAATCAACCATAATCCACGGTGCCCACAAGTAACTCAAATCACCAAAAACATGAAAAATGAAAGACAGAGAGCTATCATGTATTAAGCACACAAACTTTAATTCTATCTTTGATTAGAGCAGATGCAAAGACAGCAAGTGATAATTCGCAAAAGAAATCACTTATACCAGCGCCACAAGCAAATATAAAAGACAGTCAAATTATTATACACAATTAAAGCAGCCAGCAAAATAAAACAACTTTATTAGACACTGGTCGGGTATCTCTCTTTCTTTCTTTCTTTCTTTCTCTTTTTTTTTCTTCTTTTTTTTTATTTTTATTATTTTTTTATTTTTTTGAGAGAATTTTACCCTAAACAACCAGTGAGACATTTCAAATCAACACTCCCAATTATTTCCAAGTTTAAAACGGCCCTAAAAATGTACTAAACTCTTTCCAATCACTAGCTTCTCCGTACATAAGCCACTTAAGGAGAACAAGTGTCGTGTCACCTATTCTGGCTAGTGAAAGAAAATGGAAAAACTAAGAATGTGTGACTTTAGTCGGACTGTATTCGGCCCTAATAGGGAAAAATCCTCCTACCACCAGCGGCTCCATACATACAATAACTTAAGGAAGATTAGCGCCGATCCACTAATCCTAGCTGATGATACTGAGTCACATGATCAACATTTTTTTTTTGAGCTGCTATATTATTTCCTAGCTGACTGGCTCCCTATTTGCAAGTATCTAGCATGGGTGAGTTCTAAATTAAATTATCACAGGCTCTAGAAGCATCTGCTAATGTCTTAAGTACACACAAAAATTAAGTTTCATAATTAAAGCTCCCAAATCAATCAAAAATCATATTACAGGCAATTCAAGTTTGGCACAAAATAGCATATCCTATGGGCATAAGTAAAGTCAGAACACAGGAGAAACAAAAGAAATAGAGAGGAAAAACTAAAATCTCAAAAATAACTAAAATAAAATCTAAAAACTTCCTAAAAAAATAAAAATAAAAATAAAATCAACAAAGAACAAAGTAAAAATAAAATCAACAAAGAACAAAGTAAAAATAAAAATAAAAATAAAATCAACAAAGAACAAAGTATTTCCTCCCCCCACACTTATACCATGCATTGTCCCAATGGAATGTCAATCAATCATAAAATAAACAATAAAATTTAGACAGACACTTCCCTGAAAATGGTAGAGGTAGGAAAAACATATTAGAGTAGCCTCTCACGGATCATCGGCGGAGATTGCTGTCGACGTCCAGAAGAGGAGAGACGCCGGAGTCACTGGAGAGTCGCGCTGTCTGAGATCGTCGACGGAAGAGACGAGTGATGGTGACTATTGAAGTAGAGAGAGACCAGCGACGATGACTGTTGGAGAAGAGAGAGAGACCGGCGACGGCGTAGAAGTAGAGGCGGCGGAGCTGCAATCGGCTGGAGGATACGCTGGGGACGCCCGGCGACTGGAAACAAGCGAAGATCGGCTGAGACGACGACGCCTGGAGGAGTTGCGGTGGCTGGAGGTGATCTCGACTGGTCAGTGGCGACGGCGGCTGCTCTGGAGGCGGCGGCTGCTAGGGTTTTATGTTTTTTCACTCCCTGTTCACGATCTGCTTTAATCTTTCTTTTCATTATTTTTTTATTTTTTATTTATTTTTTGTTTCTTTTATTTGTATTTTTTTCTTTTCCTTTTCGAATTTTTATTTCCTGCACAAAAATAATTAGAATTAGAAAATCTAAAAATTATATTATTGCAATTTATATTATTTAATAAAAAGAAAATAAAATTAAAGAAATAGAGTAAAAATAAAAATAAAAATAAAAATAAAATAAAATAAAACGAAAATAAAATTGATTAAAAAAATAAAATAAAATAATAATAATAATAATAATAAAATAAAATAAAAATTAAGAATTAAAAATTTTGGTTTTCTGGATTTTTTTTTAAAATCATTATTATTAAATATCTAAAATAAAATAAAGAGAGAAAAAAATATAATAATAAAATAAAATAAAATAAAAATTTTGGGTTGCCTCCCAATAGCGCCTTGGTTTTACGTCTGTGGCTAGACGCTTCTGAATTTCATCTAACACGAATCGCAGAATCAAGGTGAAGCCAATCTGATATTCCAACCCGAAACCCTCTGTAATATAACTTCAACTTTGGCACCTGCACAACAAAGGGTAGTCGTGACTTAGTTACGGGCATAGATAAAATTGGACTGGTACTTACCGGATGTTTCAACGTGTCCTGTTCATACGTGTCTCCATCCTCAACCTTGTTGAAAGTTTCAAAACTATCTTTTTCTTCAATGCCCCTCTTCGTCTCTTCAAGTATCCCTAGAAATTGAAGTTTAATTTCTAGGAATTTTGGCCTTTCCAGTACAAGACGATCATCAGTTTTGTCATCGATCTCCTTTTCCAACTTACCCCATTCGCTGTGGGCATGGTTCTTCCCCTGAGTTAGGGTTTCTACGTTTATTTCATCTTTCTGCTCGTCGCTATGGGCACAGCGATCAGTTAGGGTTTCTTTGCCGTGGGCACAACGATCAGTTAGGGTTTCTTTGTCGTGGGCACAACGATCAGTTAGGGTTTCTTTGCCGTGGTCACAACGATCAGTTAGGGTTTTTTTGTCGTGGGCACAGCGATCTGTCAATTCTTTTCCACTTCGCAAAGTAACCGCACTAATATTCTTTAGGTTTAGCTCTGTTTGTGATGGAAGCTCCCCTTGCGATTCTAACCGGCCTACAGTACTGGCTAGTTGACTCATTTGCTTCTCCAAATTTTGGATGTTGACATTCGTCTCCTGTTGAAATAGGAGCGTGTTAGTTGTCAATTGCTCAATAATATCAGTTAAGGAGTTACTTGGATATTGGTCATTCTGATATTGAGAAACTGGTTCATTCAATTGATAGTTCATTGAACCATATCCTAGATTAGAGTAATTCGTCCATCCTTCATCATATGTGCTGTAGTAGAAATCATGATTGTAAAATCCTTCTGTATCAAATTGTTTAGGGGTTTCATCTTGCCATGTTGGACACGCATCAGTCGAGTGTCCAGATGCACCACAAATTCCATAAAGCCTTGCCTGTGGGCATGACTGTTGAGCTTCACCTGCAACCAATTGATAAACCGCAGCGGTTAATTCTTTAATCTGAAAATGGAGATCACTTACCTCATTTGTCATTAAGTCTGATTCTAGGAGCCATCCGTGTCTTCCTGCTGTGTCAAACATCTTCAAAATATGTGTTTTGATCTGACGCTATGGGCACAAGTAAGGCACGACTGGAAAAAAAAATCTGGTCATAAACAGAAACAAAATTGATAATACCGTTCCCCGGCAACGGCGCCAAAATTTGACGGGTGTCGAATCCGTCAATATAAATTTAATCTGCAATACAAATAAACTTGTAGTAAACAGGGTCGATCCCACAGAGAACGGTTATCAATTGTGTATTGTATACTGACCAAGTAATGTAAATGGGGGTTTGAAAAGTGAATTTGGACTGAATGCTAAAAATACAAAATATTAACAATCAAATATATTAAAATACCCAGCTAACCGATCATTTAATTAATGTGTTTATCATTGATTCAAAAGATATCTCTATCGATTTTAATAACCACAGTTATAGTTATTGACAACGTGCCTAATAACCAATCTTTTCCTTAGTTATTAGACTGACCGGGTACGACCCTTCGAATCAATCACTAATCTAACACGTAGATTGCAATATGAACTAAAAAAGACCTATGGTCATAGCCAATGAATCAGTACGACAGTTCTTGAACTATGATTGTGGAACCTCAACACTACCTAGGTCAGATTAATTACGAATTATCTAACATGCAGTGTATTAGTCTACTCAATTAACAAATCGCTCGCTTAATCAATTAATCAAATAAAACTAACATGACCTTAGCTATGGGCACAGAATGACCTTAACTATGGGCACAGAGATTACACAAATATTAAAAGATAAAGCAACGAAGTAAAGATCTCACAACACGAATTAATTAAATCAATCGTTTAGCTAGACAGACTAGTTTAGCACCCCATGAGCGCAATCAACATCATTGTCCAAAATAAAACTAAACGTACAAAAAGAATAAAACAGATAGAAAAACTAAAGCCTGATTCCTTCTTCAAGTATTTTCAGAAAACAAAAGATGATCTAATAAACTGTTCTGCAGAGTAAATATACTCTGTTAAGAAAAATAACAAAACCCATAAAATCTCCTCAAAATCCTCTCCAGTATAATCTCTAATTTAACTTTTGAAAGATGTGAAAGTTTGTCTTCAATCCTTGACTTTCTGCATTTTTGGTCTTTAATCCCAGAAATCTTCATAATTTGCACAAATGCCTCCAAACTGTTCATATTCACAAAAATAGGGCAAATTAGTATAAAATCACAATAATGTCCTCAAAATAACTAATGAAATAGTGCATAAATGTTGCACATATGGTGCTTAGTCAATAAAGATGAAAGAATGAGAGAATAATGTTGAACTTACCGAAACAATGAAAATCAATGGAAATAATATTGGTAGAAGGAATGAGAGAAAACAATGAAAATCAATGGAAATAATATTGGTAGAATAAAAAAAATTACAGAGGAAACAAGTCGTTCTTGAAAATACTAGAGGAGAGAGAATGTTGGAATGGTAAGAGTTACTAGAGGAGAGAGAATGTTGGAATGGTAAGGGTTATAAGATATTTTTAGAACAGCGTTTTGTGAATACGTTAATTGAAATAGCGTTTTCAAACGTTGTTGTAAAATCTAATTGAAACTCTAAACATAATTGAATGTCAAACACCTAAAAGAATTCAAACGCTATCCACTAATCTAAACGCTAATTTAAAATCTAATTAAAAATCTTTCCCAAAACACACACTTAATTTCTGCCAATGAAATTTTCAGTCGATTTTAAATCGTTTATTTTTAAATTTGCAAATTGGAATAACTAGAAAATATTATTATAGGTAAAATATGAGATGGGGCATTTTGAATTAAAAACGAGAGGTTAGGATATAACTCATCCAGAATTAAAAATAATCATTTTTTAATTGTGAGAAATACAATTGGCATTCAAATGATATAGTTTAATTGGTGATTTAACATTTTGAATAGTGAGTTTCGAACTCATGTGAGTGATTTAAATGATAAATTTTTTAAACTCATCTACAAATGGTTTTGAAAAAAAAAACAAAACAAAATAAAAAAATCTTACTTATAAAAGGAAGGTAGGCGAGGGAATGAGATTTTTTCCGCCTATTTGTACGTAATAAATATAATACATATTAAATTGAAAATAAATAAATAATTATATTAATTGATAATAAATTATTATATCTTATTTATAAAAGGAATGTAGACGAGAGAATGAGATTTTTCTTGCCTATTTGTAGTAATAAATGTAACACGTATTAAATTGAAAATAAATAAATAATTAAATTAATTAATAAGAAATTATGTCTTATTTATAAAAAAAATATAGTCGAGAGGATCAGCTTTTCCCGCCTATTTTATATGTGATAATGATATAATATTAAATTAAAAATTAATAATGATATTAATTGGTATTAAATTTTATTTCCACTATTAATAACTATATACATGTGCCTAGAGAGAGAAAAAAATCCGTTCATCGAACCGAATTGAATATTATCGGTCCACAGTCAAAATGGTTCCAATTCCAATTCGACTAAAAAGTTTGGACTGGCTATATTAAACAGTTCAGTTCAAATTCATACCTCTACGGACCTGACCGAACCGATTAATAATTTAAAAATAAATATATTTATTATATAAATGTATAATATAGGTAACATAATAAAAAAAAATTCAAATTAAATATATAAAATAAAAATAATAACATATCCTTATTTTATAATGATGCTGAAATTTTAATTCATAGTAAAAATTTTAATATTTAATTAATTTTATTTTATTTGTATTAGATATAATTTGTATATATATTTTCTAAAAAAAGATTATTTTTTTTAAATGAAAAACTTATTAAAACCTCTACCAAATTGGACCGGACCAAATTGGATATGAGTCAATTGGGACAGGACTGATCAGTCTAATACTTTAATTAATCCGATCTGATATAATTTTTTGAAACCGATTATATGAATAAGTTCGGCTCAAATTTGGATTCAACCAAACCCAATTGAATTATACCATTATTCATTTGTTTAGTATAAGATTTAAACGTGTGACACCAAACCAATTACATTAACGTAACTGGCTTCAACTAGTTAAATTAAAAAAGGAAGGTAGATGAGAGAATGAGACTTTCCCGCCTATTTATACATAATAGATGTAATATTAAATTAAAAAATTAATAAATAACGATATTAATTAGTAATATATTATGACTATTAATAAATGCATGTATTTAAAAGTGGATAAAAAATTCGGGATCCAATTGAATTTAAAATTACCATTACATAGTTCCGATCTGATCCAAAAAATTGGAACCGATATGTTTATCGGTCTGCTCTTATAAAAGAAATGTAGGTGAGAGAATAGGATTTTTCCCGCCTATTTGTACAGGATAAATGTAATACGTATTAAATTGAAAATAAATAAATAATTATATTAATTAATAATAAATTATATTTTACTTATAAAAAGAATGTAGGTGAGACAATGAGATTTTTCCTCCCTATTTATAAGTAATAAATGTAACATGTATTAAATTGAAAATAAATAAATATTTATATTAATTAATAATAAATTATATTAAATTAAAAAAAAAGAAGGTAGATGAGAGAATGAGACTTTTCCCGCCTATTTATATCTAATAGATGTAATATTAAATTAAAAATTAATAAATAACGATACTAATTAGTAATTAATTATGACTATTAATAAATGCATGTATTTAAAGTGGATAAAAAATTCGGGATCCAACTAAACTTAAAATTACCAATACATAGTTCCGATGCGATCCAACAAATCGGAACCGATATGTTTATTGGTCCGCTCTTATATCGCCATAGACTGAAATAATTAATAATTACTACCTCTGATCCAAAATAAGTGATGTTTTAGAGGGTTTGAAATTATCCCATATAAGTGATGTTTTAGATTTTCTAAATAAAAAGTTAAATAAATTTCCTGATATACTCTTATTTATCATTAGTAATTATTACTAAAATTAGAGTAAAAGAATGAGAGAGAATACATTTATGAGGGTTTATACAGTCATTTTCATTCTTTTCTTAATAAGAGTGAAAAAGTCTACAACTTCACTTATATTGGATCAGAGGGAGTAATAAATATATATAATATACATAATAAAAATATAAATTTACTTAAAATAAAATAATAAAATATATTTATTTTATATTGTTGTAGAAATTTAATTGCATAATAAAATCCATGCTCTATCCACGGGATGTATTATCATCTTCAGATCTGCCTGATTTTTCGGGCAGAAAAAAGACAATGTCCAGAAAGAGATTTCTGTATACGATGGCCACGATGCACATGTAGCTGGTGAAATGAAATACACCATAGTGTTCTTTAGGAAGCAAGTTTGTCAAATAACAACCCGCCGTGTTATGAAAAAATCAACCAACCAGAAAAGTGGAGGAAGACGGAATAATGGTGAAAATGTAAGTCAACAGCGACACAGACAACAGAAAATAAGATATCAAAAAGTAGAGTATATGGAGTGACTGATCAACCTCCAGATTGAACCAAACTGAAAAGCAGAAGTAAAATGCCGAACTCGAATGACGGAGAAAGCAGTTGAACTCAGCAGCAGTATCCTTTTGGCCTTCATTGCAGCGAAACTTGTGACGATGCCCAAATCAATGAATGTAAATGCCAATACGAACAAAATTTGTTGGAGATAACGAACGGCTGAATACTAATCCCACAACAAGGATGAGAAAGTGCATGCATGAAATAAAGGTGGCCGCCATGATGAAAAAATGCGACTGTGCTTGACGATGGATTTGAGTTTGACAATGTTCTACTAGGTTAAAAATGTAACTTTTATATCCTTAATCGGTTGTGCTTTACGGTTGATTTGAGGTTGACCATACTTTGTTAGGTGAGAGAATGAGATTTTTCCCGCCTATTTGTACGTAATAAATGTAATACGTATTAAATTGAAAATAATTACATTAATTAATAATAAATTATATCTTATTTATAAAAGGATAGTAGGTGAGAGAATGAGATTTTTCCTACCTATTTGTACGTGATAAATGTAATATGTATTAAATTGAAAATAAATAAATAATTATATTAATTAATAATAAATTATATTAAATTAGAAAAAATGAAGGTAGATGAGAGAATGAGACTTTTCCCGCCTATTTATACATAATAGATGTAATATTAAATTAAAAATTAATAAATAACTATACTAATTAATAATAAATTATGACTATTAATAAATGCATGCATTTAAAAGTGGATAAAAAATTAGGAATCCAACTGAACTTAAAATTACCAATTCACAGTTCTGATACGATCCAACAAATCGGAACCGATATGTTTATCGATCCGGTCTTATATCCCCATAGACTGAAATAATTAATAATTAATAATTAATATATATATATTTATATATAATATGCATGATTAAAATATAAATTAAATACTTAAAATAAAATAGTAACATATATTTATTTTATATTGTTGTAGAAATTTAATTGCATAATAAAATTTTTAATATTTTATTTAATTTAATTTTATCTGCATTAAATATATATTATATATAATTATTTTTTAAAATGATGAAATGAAAAGCTCATTAAGACCAATTCAATTAGATCGGATGGGAATCGGTCGAGAACCTGATCGATATAATATTTTAATCGGTTCAATTCAATTATTAAGATCGATTATTTAAAATCGGTCTAGTCTGAATTCGATCAAATCCGAACTAGACCATGCCAACTTTATATGAATATTTTGTTTGTTTGATATAAGATTTAAATATATTGAGAAATCAAATAAATGTAATTGGCCTATACTAGTTAAACAAAACAATTAAACAGAACCGTTAACAATAACACTACAAAACATCATTAATACAAATTAGCATCGTTGACAACACTACATATAACATTATTAATTCAAACCAGCACCATTAACAAAAACACTAATCCATGCTCTATCCACGAGATGTATTATCATCTTCATATCTACCTGATTTTTTAGACAGAAAAAAGACAATTTTCGGAAAGAGATTTCTGCAAACGATGGTCAAGATGCACATGTAGCTGGTGAAAAGAGATACTTCATAGTGTTTTTTAGGAAGCAAATTTGTCAAATAACAACCGGTCGTGTTGATGAAAAAATCAACCAACCAGTAAGTGGAGGAAGACGAAATGAGGGTGAAAATATAAGTCAGCAGCGACACACAGACAATAGAAAATAAGATATCAAAAAGTAGAGTATATGGAGTGACTGGTCTCTCTTCAAATTGAACCAAACTGAAAACCAGAAATAAAATGCCGAACTCGAATGATGGAGAAAGCAGTTGAACTCAGTAACAGTCATCCTTTTGGCCTTTATTGCAGCAAAACTCGTGACGATACCCAAATCAATGAACGTAAATGCCAATATGATGAAATTTGTTGGAGATAACGAACGGCTCAATACTAATCCTACAGCTATGAGCTATGAGGAGAAAGTGCATGAATAAAATAAAGGCGGCCGCCATGATGAAAAAATGCGACTATGCTTGATGGTGGATTTGAGTTTGATTATGCTCTGCTAGGTTAAAAATGTAACTTTAATATTCGTAAAGCGGTTGTGCTTTTACGGTGGATTTGAGGTTGACGATGGTATGTTAGGTGAGAGAATGAGGCCTATTTGTATGTAATAAATATAATACGTATTAAATTGAAAATAATTATATTAATTAATAATAAATTATATCTTATTTATAAAAGGAAGGTAAGTGAGAGAATGAGATTTTTCCCACCTATTTGTACGTAATAAATAGAACACGTATTAAATTGAAAATAAATAAATAATTATATTAATTAATAATAAATTATATTAAATTAAAAAAAAAGGTAGATGAGAGAATGAGACTTTTCCCGCCTATTTATACATAATAGATATAATATTAAATTAAAAATTAATAAATAACGATACTAATTAATAATCAATTATGACTATTAATAAATGCATGCATTTAAAAGTGGATAAAAAATTTCAGGACAATTGAACTTAAAATTACCAATACACAATTCCGATACGATCCAACAAATTGGAACCGATATGTTTATCGATCCGGTCTTATATCCCCATACACTGAAATAATTAATAATATATATAATATGCATGATTAAAATATAAATTAAATACTTAAAATAAAATAGTGACATATATTTATTTTATATTGCTGTAGAAATTTAATTGCATAATAAAATTTATAATATTTATTTAATTTAATTTTATCTACATTAAATATAATTTATATATAATTATTTTTTAAAATGATTAAATGAAAAGCTCATTAAGACCAATCCAATTGGATCAGATCGGAATCGGTTGAGACCATGCTGATTGATATAATATTTTAATCTGTTCAATTTAATTATTAAGATTAATCGGTCTGGTTTGAATTCGATCAATTTAATTATTAAGATCGATTATATAAATCGGTCTGGTTTGAATTCGATCAAATCCGAACTAGACCATGTGAACCTTATATGAATATTTTGTTTGATATAAGATTTAAATATAACCAAATAAATGTAATTGGCCTATACTAGTTAAACAAAACAATTAAGCAGCACCGTTAACAATAACACTACAAAACATCATTAATACAAACCAGCACCGTTAGAAACAACACTACATAACATTATTAATACAAACCAGCACGGTTAACAAAAACACTTAGGCTCACGTGGTTATAAGAAATGGATAGGATAACTTAATACGATTTATATGTTTATCAAGTATTTGACTGCGGTTTAGAATATGATAAAATAATACTGACAATAATTTTGTACGGTATATATAGGATACTTTATCATTGATAAATATTCCGATAACTTTATCACATAGTTTTCGTATTAGATGTTTACTATGTAATTATTAAATTATCCTTTGATAAAATTAAAAAATAAAATAAAATAAAAATTTACATAAATTTGGGATAATTCCAAAAAATAACTTAAAAGAATTATTGCTTTACTTTTCATAAAATATATTTGGCACTATTTTCACATATATCATACAATGTTTAAATATTTTAATTCTTATTAATAATATGAATAAGTAATAATGTTAATAAGATTTACTATTTTATATATCAATTATTGATTAACTTAATATTAAAAAAATAATATGCACACTATAATACTAAAAAGAATTATAAAATTTTTAATAATAATATATTATAATAAAAAATTACTGGAACTATTAAATACTATTATAATACGTTCTATTTTTTTATTAGCATCTAATTACTATAATTCTAATTAGAAGCGTGGTAATTTAGTCTTTTTAATAAACCTTTAATTTTAAAATCTCTCAAAGACCCATACTAACAACATTTGTGAAATGAGTGTCTTGGACCAAATCAACTAATTAAATTGTTATTAACCAAATTAGCTAATTTAAAAAATTAAAGATTTAATTTTTATCAAATCTCTAAAATTTCTAAAAACACTAATCTCTAATTAAAAATATTGTTTAACAAACCGTATTCATATCTCATATCAAAAAAGTCCTTGTAGCAGCTTTATTTTAAATAGAAACAATATCGGTGGATGGATTTCCGATGTAGAGAATATTTGAAACATTTATAATAACTATGAATTCATTACTCTTTTTGTCCTAAATTATATCCATTTAGGAGGAGAAAACAAAATCATAATTATGTATATTTATTAATTGATTCATAAGTTAAAGATTCTAAAAGTAGTATAAAATTTGATCATTCTAAATTAATAAAAGATATTTTAAAATGAATTTAAAAAATAATTAAACGAGCCAATTTCAAATTTTAAATATCTTGGAATAATAATTAATTGTAGAAGTTAAATGAGGGTTTGAGTTCTATTTTTGACTTATTTATTCCAGTACAAATTTAGTCAAATAATAAAGAGTTTCTCCGTATCCATATGTTGAATGATTTTTTTTAATTATTTATTTTTAAATTTTAAATTAATTATTATTAGATTTGATTGGTTTTTAAGTCCTATTCACCCTAATTATTAAATTAAAAAATAAACCATTCAAAATATATAAAAAATCAAAATGAAAAATAATATAGTATCCCTAATCTCAAACCATAAAACATAAAAGAAATAGTGGGTAAAGGACGTTATTTGAAAGACATCAATTTCACATATCTTTAGTCATCCATCTTTAAAGATAAAAATATGTAGATAGGAATTGTGAGAGAGAGTCATAAGTAGTAATAAAGCCACGAAAAGAGAATACAAGAGAAGAGATCAAATCCAAATAGCACGAGCAGCCCGGAGGAGAGGAACAAGCTGGTTGGAGAGCTGGAGGGTCATGACCTGCTTGGCCCCACCGATGAAGCGTTGACCGATGAAGACCGCCGGGACTGATGGCTCACAACCCATCTCACGTAGCTCTGCTTCAATCTGCCTGCCATTCGCCATCTCGTCAACCTCATACACTGTTGGGTTTGCTCCGAAGTTGAGAATCAGTGATTTGATTGCATGACTCATTGAGCAACTGCTTCTGCTGAATATCACCACTGCCTTCTCACTCACTAAACTCGACACTGTCTCCATTATCTGAATATCTGTTGTGTGAGAGTGTTCTTCTTGCTGTCCATTCTCCACCTATTTATATTTATAGTACCCAAAAAGTGTTCGAATAATAGATCTGATTTTACCATAATTATCCATTTATAATTATGGTATGATGATCAGGAACTGCATTCTCTTTAAAATATACCTTTAAAGAGGTCCACATGTAAATAGCTCGATTATAAATTCTTACAAACAATAAATTATTTTTAAAAAATAAAAATAAATTTTATATTTTTACCAAAAGTTTTTTAAATTAAATTTAGACTTTCATTTATTTAAATAAAAATATTAAATTACTATATTATATTATATAAATCTTTTAAAGTATATATTATTTTAAAATTTATATATTTACATCAGTAATATTAAACTCAACTTGTATATTGTCCGGACTTAAATGGGTTTGAATTAAAACTTGTAAAAATAATATGAAAAATCAATTTTTTTTTTTTTTATAAATAGTTAATCAAAATTTAAAATGAATCCAATAACACTTTTAATAAAATCCAAATTATTTATTAAACCAATTGAGTTTATTTACCATTATAATTAATTTAATTTTTTTCTTATTTTATTTTTAACTTCTTGCTATTTATTGTCCATTACTACTTGTATGATGGTATTTTTATTTATAAAATTTTAAAATTTTAAATTCAAAATAAATATAGTTTATGTTTAAATTTAATGAGAACTTTTTTCAGTTAATTAAAATAGTTGAGGAGGTAAGTAGTGTTGATATTATATATATACTTAAAATAATTGTTTTAAAAGTAGAAAAAGTTAGAGCTTTTTGATATGTGTGTCCATATATAGTTTGTCTAATCCAATTTTACATTTGTACGTCCAATCTTCTCAAACAATATGATTGGTATAATATAAGTAATTGAAATCTCTACACACCAACCAACCAAATTAAGTAGCATGTTCTAAAATGTAGACAGTTACAAAACTAATTATTGAAAGTGATAGTTTCAAGTTCATTGGAGGAGAGATTCATAGTAAAAGTGTTGAACCCTTGATGAAGGAAAGTGGGAAGAGATATTTTGATAATCAATTTTATTCCTTTTAAGTTGTTTTATTGTTTCCTTTTTCTTTTTATGATTCAACATTGTGGTGGAATATCTGCTCTAAATCAATGAAATAAAGCATAAGCTGAAGTGGAAAAATAAGTTGGCTTTATCCGAATTGGGCAACACATTTTTTTTCTCGAAGGCAAGATTCGTTTAAGATAGTTTAAATTTTTATTTCAAAAATAAAAAATAATAATGAAGATACGCATATGATCATTTCAAGTAGAACCGAAAGGTAATAGTGATTTAATTTTTATTTAAAAATAATAAAACTAGACAGGTGTCCTTTCTAATTAAAGACAAATTTACCTGATCAAAAGATCATTAGATATATTCTATGCAATAATAGAGAAGAGAATCACATCTCTGTTGCATGTTACTATTATTTAGTGTTTGTTTGTTAACTAGTGATAATGTAATGATCATTGACCGAAGACAAAACATAAGCAGTGTGTTTGAAAGTAAAATTATGAAAAAGTTACGATAGATAAGCTTTAGGACCAAAGATTGGTTATGTCGACCACGTTGTAGGTTATCCACGTCAACAAAGTAAAAGAAGTGTTTGATTAATCGAGCTGGTCAAGAATCTAGTCATAAGCACACACACGTGTAATCAACCATCTTTCGGTGATTTGGTTTCACCTTTAACTAGTCAGTTAATAAAAATTGATCATATTGAAGATAAGTATTAGTAATCGAATAGGAGAATAAATGTTGTATGAAAAAAGATTAATGGAGAGATATTTGATAGAAGAAAGAAGTGGGATTCCAGTTGTTGTGACATTGGAATAATTTATAATGGTAAGGTATGGAGGAGTGACACTTGTGTTACTGAATAACAGAAAAAGCAGATGCATGTAATGCAGGAATCACCTCCTCAATAATCCGACTTCAGACTAAGCCAAAGGCCATTTTTTTTTCTTTTAAAAAATAAAAATAAAAATAAATAATAATAAAATAAAATAAAACTTCGAAGTCTCGTCTTCTTAGTACTCTTGGATAAAGCACACCTAATCCTAAAGAAAGAGATAATGATATGTATACCCCGCTAAGTTCTAATTATATATAACATATGTTATGTATTAATAAACTATCTAAGAGTTCCAATTAAGAATAGACTTATAATCATGATAGGGTGGTTTGTCAAGACTGTTCAAACCCAATTGCTTAAAGTCAAATTTTTAAAAATGAATAATTTTAGGCAACAATCCTAAATAATAATTAAATGGCAAAGAATGAAAGGATGATTAGTAATGTACTTTAAATTCAACTATCTAAGAATTTTATTATTAATTAATTAAAAATACATTATTCAATTTATCAATTATTTAAATTTTATTTAACTATGTAATGAAATACGTAATATGTATCATCACCATGTGAAGGATATCATGTTATTTTCATGATTATGAGATTTGTATCGTATGCAATTGTGATTGTATTTAAATATCTTTACTCATAACATCAGTGAAATGAGATATCACTCGCACAGATAGACTAATACATGTTATACTTCTTAGAATGATTAAGCAATATTTGACACATATATATATATATATATATATGTTTGTAGTAAACTCTTTGATACTTAGTAGGAATAAGTTCATCAAATAACCAGCAATGAGATCACATATGTATAAATCATTTGAATATTGATGCTCAATTAGTAGCAGTAGGTGTAACTATCTATAGACTTAAGGTCTCTAAAGTATCTTAAATATCAAGTGTTACATTTTATTCTTCATAGTCTCTACAAGTTTATTTATAGAGTGATTCTGAATATTGATGCTCAATTAGTAGTGGTTGAAACTATCTATAGATTTAAGGTCTCTAAAGTATCCTAAATATCAAGTTCTAGACTTAATTCCTAATAGTCTCAACAAGTTTATATAACATGTAACACAAACTACTTGAGGGTAATTGAGTGAAGATAAAAGGATTTGTTACTTTTGGTGATGAAAATAATGTCTTGATGTTTCTTGTTAGAAAGTTTACTTTGAAAATCCTTCAGCAATGTGAACGTAATCATGCAAGGAGTATCACTTTAAAAAATTTTAAATAAGTGATTTTTGTAATACAAGATAATAAGAATTTAAAGTTAGAAATAAATAATTATTTAACCAATGAGTTTCTATCTAATCTAAACTTCCATTTGAATAAGATATGACATGAATAAAAAGTATATAGCACAAGTCCTTACAATAGAAACACATATTTGAACCTTAAACAATTAGAAATAATTGGTTCATTCTAACATCCACAAAATAGGTCTAGAATTTTGGGTCAATTTGTAATTTTGAATTTTTATACTAAATTTAAAAATTCAAAATTCAAAATTCAGGAGTACATATTGATGGAAAAAATATTTAAATTAAGGGTTTTAAAAAATATATATATATATATATATATATAACTTCTGACAGAATAAATGATATTTGCTAAAAAGTGTAATTTTTAGTTAATGGTGCATTAAGGGATGGGATTAGCATAATTGTTGATTTATATTTCATGTTAAGAAGAGGGTAAATAGAATCATATAGAGGGTTAAAAGAGGCAAGGCGGGTAACAAACCCTAAAAATAGAAGGAGTATATAAGGCTCTTTATACCCTAATCTCTCACAAACACTCATACACCACCATTCTCTTTAGATACCATCCTCTCTGCAACTTTCATTTAACATCACCATAGTGACACCACTCAATCTCGCACTATATCATCTACATTAAAATCATCACAATTTTTATCATTAAAACACTGCCTCATATCATTTTCACCATTAGCACCATAAATATAGAGAAACTTCATTTTGGATATCTCTAAAGTATGGTCTTTCATAAATACTGATTTAGTTGTTCATCATCGTCTCTAATATATGAGTAATTGATTAGAAAACATTTGATTTAGATTATATATTTTATTAAATATTTCCAAAATATCAATTTTGTCACAATAATTAGATTCTCAGTAAATGAGTAAATAGAGTGTTTTGATAGTGGTTGTGTAATGAATAATATTAATACCTTTAGATATCAGTTAAAATAGAAGTTAGAAGAGAACTAAGGAAGTAGTCAAACTAAAAGAAAATGATTTTAGCTTAGCAATTAAAGTTTGCAAATGTTTTGCCCTATAGATTTTGTGTTTATTGTATGATTGCATGCTTAATTGTTTTCTACTTGTTAATAGTGAGAAAAACACTTTGTATTTGGAGTGTTATTAAGGTTGGTAATTCATTCTTTGACCTTTTACTTTTTTTTTTTTTTATTTTATGTTATTGGTTGTGCAATTGATTGGGTATTAAAACTTAATTATTGATGTGTGGCATAGAAAATAGAGTAAAATATGTGCTTGGTTAATTGTTAGCGAAACGGATAAGGATGTATTAGTTGATTAATTCTAGTTTAATTCATGTGTATGAAATGAGTGATTGATTTGGGCTGATTTGTGATTAATGAAGTGTTGATTGGTGTGGTAATGTATTGATTGGTGATCCATTTAATTTAACCACACTAATTGAAAGTATAATGTATAAAATGCCCTAGTTAACTTTCAAATTGATAGGTGATGAAAACATGTCTTAAGGGTTAATAGATTACTTCAATACCTAATCGGTGACTATAGTAAGAGAAATACCATGAACGTATCCATAGTGAAACTTTGGTCATAGTAGAACTTTCGATCCATGAGTTGTTCCCATTTCACCTAGAAGTCATAAGTTAATTGGTATAGTCAATAATGGATCAATAAATGGTGGTTTCATATATTAATGAAAAATGATACTTGTTGGCAACTTAAGCGATATATGCGTGTTTAAGTTGTTTCAGTCTCGCGTATTTATCTTCCGGTATAGATGGTTGTGTAATTTTGAGACTATATAGTTTGTTATGTATTAATGCATAGTTGTTTTATGCTTGGTTATAGGTTTGGTTATTTGAGTGATTGTCACATATAATGGCAATGGTGTTGTGGATATGGTAGTTTTTTGGCTTAATAGTGTAAATTGTGGATGTGTGTTAAGCTGAACTTGTAAGCAGTCTAGTCAATTTCATTATCATTAGTTCATGTGCTTAGCCATTAGGTAAGCAATCAAGAGCCTCATGCTAAGCAGTCTAGTCAATTTCATTATCATTAGTTCATGTGCTTAGCCACTAGGTAAGCAATCAAGAGCCTCATGCTAAATTGATAAATCGGTATCAAACTTTGGCCGGAAGCAAGTCATTAAGTCCATCTTATATGCATTGATCATCATATTATTTTTATGTGGATACTCATATATATATATATATATATATATGTGTATATAGTGTGATTACGAATATCTATCCATATAAACTAGTACTGGTTGACAGACTTAGACAATTTTAGACAATTTTATTATAAATGATGTACTTACCCATATATCTAATTGTTAATTAATAAAAATGGGTGAAGATAAGGAGCCAAAAGGACCATATTTGTTTCTTTGAAGCAATTTACAGGAGTCATTCATTGTTATTAATTGTATCGATATCATGTAATAAAAATGTAATAGATCGCTCATGCTACGATTTCAGTTGTGAGTTGTGGCAATGACGTTCATAACAATAAAATGTTCAATACTCACATTTTAAATTTCATAATTAACTCATAATTAACAACTTTTACAAATTCATATTTCTTTAAGTTATTGACTTTCATTATTCATTTGGGATCGTTCATTATCACCATTATCATTATGAGACTTTGGTATAAGTTCTACCATAAACAAATTCTCCCAGTGTGTCTCATAATGCCACATAGCTTGTAATGCAAGACTTAACAACTTTGAGAAGTCAACAATTCTGAATGGAACTGTCATACTACCCGTATACAACCATAGGATTTTCACATTTATAGAGAGAATGACCTTTGAGTCATAATTTACACCCTTCAAATAAGGGATTCCTAAAAAAAAAACTCTTAAATGGCCACTAAATCCATATTCCCGAATATTGTTCAAATGAACCAATTATTTTATTTGTCACTGTCCTTCTCTACTCTATCAGGATCACAAAGACATGATTAGTTAGAATTGAAATAAGTTACATTAAAAACATGACACTCCATAGTGTATTTTCCTCCTGTAAATGCAAATTTACAACATAAGAAAAGCTTATTCTCAAGTACAAACCTCCCAACAACTAAATTTATGGACTCTTTACTCTTAAATAGTGAACCTAAGGTCAAACAACTTAAGGCATATGGTGGAAAGCGCATATTTTTCTAGTCTTTTTTTAAACTATAATTATCCATGCCAAGTAGCTTCCAAACTCTTTATCCAACACCTACAAAACACAAACCTACACTCAACCATTTTCAACTCCATATTTACCATCACTAATATCATTATCATTAATCATCCTTCCATCAACATCATCCGTCGAACTATTATCACCAATTGTTACCCCATTATCATAATTGTTAATGTTAGCAGAAAAGTCATCGACACCATAAAAATACATGGTCATTCATCGCATGCATATCCTCAGCAATAAAAACTACATCATTGGGTATAATTATATTAGTATAGTTTTCAAATTGTTACAGCATGCTAGATTCTCTAATTGTTACCTGGTACGTTCCATTCTCCGTAATATCTAGTTCTCTAATAACATTCTCCACTTTTTCAACATAAATAACCACCCAATTTTAAGACTTCATGAAACTTACATCATCATCTAATATTTCTAACATTGTATTCTCAACTTTGGGTATTTAACAACATAATACAACCTCCAATCAAACTTATCCCTATCAATGGATGTTTTATTCAATATTGTTTCAGTGTTTCATTTTTATTAAACAAGGCATGTGTGGCTACACAACCCCTATAATCACCATCATCCCAAACTCCATCTTAACAAAAACACCACACCAATAGAATCCATTTCTTCAATAATGCATGTACAAAGCAAATACCACAACAAATAACCACGCAAAAGCAAAACTAAACCTCATATAATCACCTACAGCAACTCCTAAATTAACCAACTCAATATTGAGAGCTAATTTCAAAATATCCTAAATTAACAAAACTTAAATAAAAAGAAAAATAGAGATAATCAAACTAACCACTAAGATATAGAATTTACTAACTTTAATGTTCAATTTTAAAAACCATTTTGAATTCGAAAAGCAATTGAATAAAAAAAAGGGAAAATGAATAATAATGGAATAATAATCCTTTTCGGAGGATAGGAGATTATAGGAGATTACATAATGGATTTGAACTCAGCACCATTTATATATTTTTATATTTTGCATTTGAATTTAGTGATGTGAAGACATATATATATATATATATATATATATATATATATATATATATCTTTTATTTTATTAGACAGAACAGATAATATTATATTTTTTAATTATTTTTTCATTTGAGCATAAAAAATTATTTTTTATTTTTTTATTATTTTAAATTAAAAAGGATAAAAATCCACAAATATCAAGTATCAACTTCTGAAAGATTATTATTTTTTATTTATTTTTATTTATTTTTTAAAAAAATATTTTGTTGAACTATAAACTTAATTCAAATTTTAAATAAATTATTTATGAGAGTAGCCCTTTATTTATCTGTCAATAACAGATGCAAGTATAGAGTTAAGAGTTATTGTAAAGCACAACTTTGCTTCACTTGCATTGCATGAATTCAGCCATTGATTTACCATCATAAATAATAATAATAATAATAATAATAATAATAATAATAATAATAATAATAATAAATATAATAAAATAAAAGAAGAGGAGAAGTAAAGACTCATTCCATTTTCTAAGGAGCAGGGATGATTACGGGCCATCTTCATATTGTACACAAACTTTGTGTTGTACCTGAACCAAATCAGATAGCGAACCTAGAACATACCAGTGACAGTGTATGTATATAGTCAGTTGGAAATATCATCTAACCTAACAGTAAATAGTTGCCTCATCCAATGTTCTCCAGAACTCTAGAATTATTCACATGGTCGTCGACCATTCGACGATACATGATCATATAAACATCTTATATCCAATTATCGGATAGGCTATAGTTAGGATTGCCCAAAGAAAAAATCACAATCTGTAGTTAACTGAAGTACATTGCCAGCAAAATTTTATCGAAAAAGTCAATATAACACAGAGAATGTATTCTCAGAGAATGTATTCTCGTTCCCATATCACTAACAGGAAGATGGCAAGTATAATTTAGAGTCAAACATGTTTTATAGAAATAAATTTGCAAGAAAGAAAGCTCTTCACAGTTGATTTATACCTGTGCGATTGTATTCGGAACTATGGAATTATAATGCTCACCGAGACCAAATGCATGCCTATGGTATGACAGCATGATACTCGCATTGGATAAACTAGATACACCAGCAGATTTGTACTCCTTTCCCATCTCCACATCAGGGAATGAACCTGAGTATATCATTATGTGCTTTCTCAGGCAGTGAGTTAGAGCTCTAAGCTCTAGCTCTCCTCCCCAGGCTGCGGTTGATTCGACTTCTTTACAGTACTTCTCAAATCGTTCTGCTTGAGATTGATCAGAATCATCGTTTATCATATTTTCAGACAGGTAAAATGGTAGGAAATCAGATGCATGGTCCCTCATATATGCAGCCACCAGTTCTCGGAGCTTTTGGTATGTGTAAGGAGAAGAGCCTCCTGAATGATGACTGAGCTGATCCTCAACCGCTCTATAGAGACAGTGCCCATCTGGCTTGATTTCATTAACAGTCAAGCCTAAAGGTTCTAGCTTTTTTTCCAATTTTTCATCTTCCAACATTCTATCACTTACAAGGTTGCTCTGCTCTTCTTGAATTCTTTGCTCTCTGGCAGCTTCTTGCTGAGCTCTTTTCTCCCGCCTCTTTGCACCCTTGCTAGGCTTAGGATGATCATGTTGGTTGGTAACAGAAACACCAGCAATGGCTTTCACCAAACTGTCAAGATTGCTTTTCTCATTTTTATTGGTATCGCTATAGCCTAGTGAAGCAAGTTCTTTTGCTTGTTTTTCTTTAAGCTCAGCAGATAGTCTTGATATCTCCTCCTCCACCTGCTTCTTCTTAGCCTTCTGTTCAGCCTTGCTACCTTTGGCTGCGGCCTTTTTTAGTCCAATTTCCTGATTCTGCAGCTGTGTTATCTCTTTCCTGTATACACAATGATGAGTTGCAAAGCAGCAAAGAACACCATAAAAGTTAGATAATAGGAAACAAGTGATGACATTTACAAGGGAATGAATATCTAACATCAGTAAGAAACAAGTTCTGGAAGCATATGGTATTAACTGCAGTGACATTTATTTCCATTGTGTGAAAACCCAGCTGTGAAATCAGATCATACAAATTCCAAAGTTTAACCTATCAGATGCCTCAAATAACAATCAGACCAATCAAGCTAAGAGTTATTTGGGGAAAATGTTAAAGATTCTCAAAAATTTAAGTGGAAATAGTACAATATTATCAGCCTTCAGACGATTTAAAGATTCACACCACACTAGACTTCATACTTACAAGATGTTAGGACTCTTTTCTTCTTTTAAGTTACCGAGCCTATTAGAAACCTGTTCACATACACTAACTGATTCGCAAAAGGGAAATCATCAATACTGATACTCAAAAAAATAAGAGCAATGGAGGTCTAGCAAATTAATTGAAAGTTGAAGAAGATAATAATAATTGAATAAACAAAATCTAATATTTGTTAGTCAAACCAATCAGTCCATAATTCTAAAAACCAACAATTAGTCAGACAAGAATAGAAACAGACTCTTTGAGTTTATGAACATTTTGTTTATCATAAACAAGAAGCAATTATAACCTTGCGTAACAGCCACCCAGTTGTAGCGGCCGTCTAATCCAACATCTTATCATTAACAGTTGTCATTATGATGAAAACTTCCCAAATTACCATAATTTCCAATCTAGAAAATTTGTGTTTTGCGGAACTCAAGAAACTATCATAAATTATTACTGGAGAAATGCACATATGCACAATATTTTAAAACATGATATTTGATGTGACTCTTAGTGGTGATAGTAGCCTCATGGCAGATAAAGGTAATAGCCCCGATTTGCAATGAGAACACAAAGAAGAAAGTTCCAAGAAAATTTGAACTTACAAAATCATACATAACATTGATGTGCATAAGTCTTATGTATATTTACAACTAATCATGCCTACCACCACCCCAACATCATGCACAGCATCATCGGTAGGCAGTTCCTATTTCTATAACATCATTAAATACAGAAGGAATTTGATAAAGTTGTGATTGATGGGTATTTTCCAGACAATAGTGTGAAAATGAGAATAAGAAGGGTTTAGCTGAAGTCAAAAGTTGGATGACATTAGGCAATCAAGTGTAACTGGGTGACAGATGTAAATCAAATAGGAACGGCATAAGACAACTAACAAGAATTGAGTCTCTAAATTCGGTCGTAAATCATCCTTCTTAATGTCACCACCACTCAACAATTGCATATCTTCCATTAACTAAACAACCAGTAAGACTCACAACCCACCTCCATTATATGACTCCTCATTAAATCTATTCTCATACCTAAAGCAAAACGATGAACAAACTAAAAGCCTCACCAATACTATACCATAGGCAAATAAACGATTAAAATTTCAAACTCATGGGATGACCAGAAACCCCCATAATCATTGTTGGAAGACAGCTAAAACTAATTGAGTACATGGAAAAAAAAAAAAAAAAGTTACCTATGTCTAGAAAGCATTTCATCACGAGTTTCCTGTGTCTCTGAAGACGCATCGCCTGAATTTGCTTCAGATTGTTTCTCTTCTACATCTTCACGACTTTCCATTTGAATACCTGAATTAATTAATTTTAAGAAGAAGAAAAATCAAAACCTTCAAGAATAATTCAATGAGCAGATAATAAAAAAGCCTGTATATCAAGTGATCATTAAGCAAAGTTGCAAAAGAAGTCAAACAAGCAAAGCTACAAGCTTAAATCCTTAAAATTGTCATTATAATCCTCCTAAGAACTGGTGATTGTACTACAATGAACTAAATAGACACCTATATCTTTACTCGCAGAACAAACTACGCAGGCGTACACGATTATTTACTCCAATCATATCACACCTAATAATTTCTTCTTCATCGTTCTCACTAAGATACCCAATCACGTTAAAGAAAAACAATATAGCAAATTTAAATTCTCTATCAAACAATAAGACGAAACCTTCTAGCTATAATAATTACACATGTAAAACACGAATCATACTGATTCAAACACGAAACAGAAGAGCAAAGCAAAGGCGGACTATATAAAGCATCACGCACGTGCTGAAACTAACCTAAAGCGAAAAGAGATAAAGTTTTGTACTTAAGCTATAGATTGAAGCAAATAGCAGACGCAATATCAGATAGGAGGGTAACATACTTACAGAAATTGGGGAGAGAACCTGTTGATTTGGCGGTAGAGGTTTTGCAGGTTACAGTGAAGAGGATCAGGCGCAGTCAGTCAGAGAGGGACTTTAGCAGCGGGTTTAGCCAACTTTCAGAAACCGAGTGCTGTAATGACTCCTTGACAGGATTAAAACTGGGCCCTTATATTCATTTGGGCTTTTCGATTTTGATCCATAACTGTGTCCTAATAATTTATGAAACTTACAACCACTCTAAAGGGTACCCGGACGACACACATATTGGATTTAGAGTCCGTTTGGAAAAAAAAAATTATTAACTTATAAATTAACCGTTATTTCAATTATTTTTGTGATGAATGTAGTGGTTCGGAACTACAGTTGATCCGGACTGACGGACCGGATGGTTCAGGACTCGATTGGAACCGATTCCAAAAGTCAAGGTATCCTGCAAAAGAATAGTAAACGTCCGAGCGGACCTTGGGACACCGGTGTGGTGTCTGTCGTAGGCACTCCGACGCTCAAGTTAGTTCTATACTGTAGAAGGATAAGAAAGAAAATGAACAAAATGAAGAATTAACTCCCTGTTGTCAATGATTCCTTTCGGAAGTATAACCTCGGAAGGTCGTCAGCAGACTTATGCGAGCTCTGGGCTCGGTTGATCGTGATCGGTAAAGTGATCAGCGACACCAATGAGCCACCGGAGATCAATCAAAGAAGATGGTAGTGTGAGAAGCAATTTCGGTAGAGTTTCGGTAAGCAAAATGTGTGTCCCGTTTGTGAGGTTTAAATCCTCTATTTATAGAGGCATGGGAGGCTGTTGCTTGATTCTAGAAAGATTCACGCGGAACGATCTCCGCAGAATCCGGGATCTCACCAACAGCCCGCTTACCCAGTTGACAGGCCTCGGAAGGAATGGGTCTCCTCGGAATTATTGGGCCTGGGCCTTCGAAACTACTGGGCCTGGACCCCTCAGAATCAGCAAGTCTGGGCCTGGGCCTGAACTCTGACTCCGAACCGGGCTTGGATTTCAGCCCACTACAGATTCCCCCATCCGTCCGTACGGATTGTTCCGAGCGGATGGATGAATACGAAACCGTTGGGAACCCACTAATCCCTTACAGCTGTCAAAAAACGTCACATCAGAGAGAAACTCTCCACTGGGGTATGGACACGTGGACGTGCTTCCCCAAGAAGGCTCACCTTTTCACCTACCCATTTTGCCTATAAATAGGTCAGAGTCGGTCCTCTTTTCCTCTTCCACTCTCTTTCCGATTCCTTTCATCTCTCTAAAACTTCTCTCATTCTTTGCCACCGAGAAACTGCCGATTCTGCTCTTCCTGCCGTTTACTCAAGGTAATTTTACTTTTACCCTTCTTTTTACATATTGTTTGCTGATGCTTGCTTGTGTTGTTGTGGTTCGTCGGAGAGGACGAAGGGTTTTGGGTAACCCAACGAGAATGGGTATGTCGTGTTACTGCTTTTGAGGGAGTAACATTGCTTACCTGACTGATGAAAAGTCCTTAGTTGGATTTTCCGGCCTTTTTTAAGCCTTTTTAGGCAATTTCGGACCCAAAACTACATTTTCCGGTTAACCGAAAAGTACTCCTGATCTGACTGTTGACATTTCCGGATAGGTATGTCAAGTGAAGCAACCGAATTCGAGATAAAAAAATGTTCGGAGACGACCCTTCCGGAAACGATGATAGTTCCTCCACGTCTGGATCAGCTTGGGGATCTAACAGTTTGGATTTGAGTCCGAGGACTTTAGAAATGGTCCGTGCAGAATTGAGAGGCGATAGTGACCCTGAGGGTATTCCGACCGGAATTATAATTGAGGTGGTGGACGACGCCACGGGCCGTCTGGTGGTGCATCCCTCGACCTTCGGACCCCAGGGGATTCAAACGAAGGATTGTCCCTCCATTATCCGCCCGGATCAGATGGACGATATCCGCCAAGCCTACAACATCCCCGACAATGTGTTAATTCGTGCACCAGAGGCCGAAGAGCGGGCAGATTGGGTTATTGAGGGATGGACTCCCATGTACACTCTTTTGTTAAGCATGGGCCTTAAATTTCCGATCGGAGGTATGCTCCGAAAATTCTGTAAGAGATTACGGATTGCTCCGAGCCAGGTAAATCCAAACACCATGAGGCTTTTGAGGTCGTTTGATGAAATGGCCCACAAGAGGGGATCTCCTATGAAGTCGCAGACATCTACGCGGCTTATTCCGTTCAAATGGTGAATGGCGACCCGGGTAAAGTGTATCTACATTGCCATTCGGATCAAACGAGGGTGTTCCATAACCCTGCCTCATGTGATAAGGCATGGAAAGAAAAGATTTTTCTTTGTCTCCGGACAGTGGAGGGAAGAGAGTGACGGTGACATCCCATATTGGTGGAATTCCAAGCCAAGTATGCGGGGTTTCCAGCTCGGAATTATTCCTTTTCTTTGTTAATATTTGATTCTGACAGCCTTATCTTTATTTTGCAGTGGAAATCGGGAAGGCCAACTGTCCGTGCGGTTTGAACAGCGAAGCTGTGATTGACCGTATCTTGTCTCTCGACCCGGAAATTCACGACCTTCAGAAGTTGGTTCCCATCCTTCCTGATCCTACCAAGAGAGGCCAAGCGTCGAAGATGGACGGAAAGGATCAGAGGAAGAAGAAAGGCAAAGGGTCTTCCAAAGCGGTAGAGGCCCTTAATTTTTTGTTAAGGCAACGTCCGAATAAGGGCGTGGCGATCAATGAACCTTCCGGGGCGAGGAAGGAGAAAGATAAGGCTCCGAGTGCTTCTGCTCGGAAATTGAGTAAAGATAAGGGGGTCACTATATTGTGTCCCCGTGAGGAATGTGGGTCGGATGTTCTAGACCCAAAGAAGCAAAAGACCTCGTCCCCGGAGGTCCAGATTTTGAGGGAATCCGAGACAGTCACTCGGACTTTATCTGTGCCGGCTGGCACTTCTTTCTTCAAGGAGCCTGCTGCGGCTCTAGAGGTTTTCCGGGGGATGGCCTTGGAGGAGGATTAGAAGTTCCTCTATGATCCAAGTGTATTCCTTATATTTATGATCCTTATTCCTTATATTTATTTATGTTGGTTGACGAGTTGTTAATGACGAGTCACAATGTAACATCCAAGTGTATTCCTTATATTTATGATCCTTTCGGAACCTGACTTTCTTGTTTCCTCATTGTGCAGATGGTGCAAATTGGTCACACCCTTGACCATCAGTGGGATCGCCACTTTGCTGCGGTCAAGGAGGCTAGGGCCAACCGAGATGCTTGTAGGGAGGACAAGGAGGATATCCAGCAGAAGCTTGACGCCAGCCTCTGAACTTGAGAACCTGAGGGTGATTGCTCAGGATAAGGAGAAGGAGCTTTCCTCCGAGAGGGAGAAGACGAAGAAGGCTATGGAAGAGTCTTCCTTACTGAAGGGGACTGTCGAGTCCTTGTCTTCTCGGATGGCCGAGATGGAAAAAGATTTGGTCGCGGCCGAAGAGAAGGCCATGCAAACGGAGGCTCGGGCGGGGGTCGAGACCAAGGGTAGGGTATACCAGAAGTTTTTGGCTAGTACCCTTTCGAAGGAGGTGGCCAAGAGAAGACTTGGCTATTGGTGGCATCTTGTTGAGGCTTCTGGTGCCTCTCTTCCGAATCCTTCCGAGGATAGTGACTCGGAAAAAAATTTTGAGGAGGAGGAGGAAAATGAGAAGGAGGAAGGCGATGCTTCTCTTCCGGGAAAAGGGGCCGATGATGTTACCTCCGGACCTGTGGAGGTGGACCCAATCTCAGTGGTCCCTCTCGTCGATGCGGCCGCTTCCGAAGGTCAAAGGGCCGAGGAAGACCATGGAATCGAGGAGGAGCTCACTTTAGATGATTTAGATCTCTAGGCTTCCCCTTTGAATTTCTCGCACTTCTGACCGTGTACTTCCTTCTTTTGTTTAAATGAAATTTTTGCTTTCTTTTCCTATTGCCTTTTCTATGAAATTTTTTTGCTAAGTGTTGAAACGGAATAAAAGTTATTCGCAATTTAACTAATGAGAAAGCAGCCAATGAGATTCACATAACTAATAATCCGAGTCGATGCTCGGTTTTCATCAATTGAATTGGGATGATCCTTTCGGATGTAACAACTTTGGTCTTTTCAGACTGTAATTTATAATAGTCCTGTCGAACTTTTTTGTTTCATTATCCTTTCGGATTTGTGTACACAATGTGACGAATGATCAACTTTTTACAAGTGTTAATTCAGAAAGTTAAAGCGCTATGTGGGGTCTTATTTGGTGCCCGAGCGGAATCTTCAAGATGTTTATTCTTCTGAGCTCAGTTCTTTGTTCGATTCTTCGTCTTGAGAATTTTTCCATGCCCTTGTTCGATGCGTTAGTGCAGACACCTCGCAAAAAATGGATTTTTGTGGTTAGAGTATGATTCGGAACCTTTGTTATATGGGCTTTCATGCCTCGGATTCTGGACTTAACTTGATTAGTTATTCATTTTCCAGGATGTATTGGCGTTTTGCCTTTGGTTCCGTGTTACCTGAGATTTCAACACAGGGTGAGGGAGGTCCTCAATGTATTGAGGACCCTCCGATGCTTAAGTCAGTAATCGATTCAGAAGGAAAATCGAAATTGAAGATGCAAGTATTGAATGGGTTTCTTAGAAAAACCTGATATGCCCTCGTAGGGGGTAGATGGTCCGGGCGGACGTTGGCTTCTGACTGCAAAGCGATAAGAGGGTTAGGATGGTCCTCAACTTATTGAGGACCCTCCGATGCTTAAGTCAGTAATTGATACTGATGGCAAATCAAAATTGAAAAAAATTGAATATAAAGAATTTGTAGTTTAAGGTCGGAACTTGGTCCCCAGAGATCATGGGGTTGCATTCGTCTAGAATTGGAATTTCTTCAAGTGAGCCGCATTCCATGTGTTTCGGACTGCTTTGCTGGCTTCATCCTGAAGTTGATGTGCTCCTTTGCCTATTATTTCTGTAATCCGGTACGGACCTTCCCAGGACTCGTCCAATTTGTTTGCAGTGAAGTTTTTTCTGAGTACCCAATCCCCCACGGAAAAAGTTCTTGCTCGGACAGATTTGTTGTAAGCCCTATCAATGGTTCTTTTGTATTTTTCCATTCTCACCTCGGAATCTTCTCGTAATTCGCTGACGGTGGCAAGGTCGAAGTCTAACATCACTTGGTTCTGATCATGGAGCGGGTACTGTCCGAATCCCACGTCGGAAGGAAGTACTAATTCGACTCCGAAAACTAGAGAGAAGGGAGTCTGTCTGGTCGGAACCCTGGGAGTTGTTCTGTATGACCATAAGACGCCAGACAATTCCTGAACTCATGCACCCTTGTACTTCCCCAGTCTCTTCTTGAGAATGGCCATGAGGGTTTTGTTTGTCGCCTCGGCCTTACCATTCGCTTTCGGATATCTGGGGGTAGAGAAGTTCAGTTTGATATTCCAAGCGATGCAAAAGTCTTTAAATACCTTGGATATGAACTGGGAGTCATTATCTGTGACTATTTCATTCGGAACTCCAAAACGGCAGAGAACGTGCTTCCATATGAAGTTTCTGACGGCCAAGTCTGTGACTTTGGTGAATGCTTCGGCTTCTACCCACTTGGTATAGTAATCGGTGACAAGGAGGATAAACCTTTCACCTTTCCCATCGGCAGGTGGGAGTGGTCCCACTATGTCCATTCCCCATTTAGAGAAAGGCCATGGGGATGAGATTCCGTGCAGAAGTTCAGCCGGTGCGTGAATGTAATTTCCATACCTTTGGCAACTTTCACATCTTTTGGCTAATTCTTTCGCATCCCACTTCATGGTTGCCTAATAATACCCGGCTCGGAAGCATCTGAACGCTAAACTTCTTCCCCCGGAATGATTTCCAGCTTGACCATTGTGAAGTTCTTGCAAAACTCTCTTCGCGTTGTTTTCATCTAGGCATAACTGATATGGGCCGCTGAGGGATCTTCTGTATAGTACCCCTTCGATTACTGCGAATCTGGCTGCGGATGTACGTAACTTCCAAGCTGAAGCTTTGTCTTGGGGCAAAGTACCGGATTGGATGTTCTCGAGAATTGGCTTGATCCAATTTTCTTGCGGGCCGACCGGAAGGACTTCAAGTGGTTTTGCCTTGATGAAAGATTTTTCAATGTGCCCGTGCAAAACGTACCTGGTGCTTGGATCCTTGACTGCTGAACCGTAAGAGGCAAGAGCGTCCGCACGGCTGTTTTCCCCCCTTGGAATTTGTTCAAACGATATTGTCAAGAATGATTGTTGGATGGTTTGAAATAATTCAAGGTAGGTCTTCATTCTGTCATCTTTCGCTTGATAGGTTCCGGTGACCTGGCTTATGACTAGTTGAGAGTCGCATTTGACCAACAGATTCTTGATGTGCAGGCTTTGAGCTAGCTTTAAACCGGCGATCAACGCTTCATACTCTGCTTCGTTGTTGGTGACTGGGAAATCGCAGTGCAAGGAATGTTCTAATAATTGTCCATTCGGATTTATCAACACAATCCCCACACCGCCTCCTTGTGAGTTGCTGGCTCCGTCAGCTTCTAGAATCAATGTGTCGGATTTTTCTTCCGTAGTGTTGACACTCTGAGGAGGGACTGCGAAGTCCGCCACGAAATCGGCTAATGCTTGTGATTTTAATGTCGTACGAGGTTTGTAATGGATATCAAATTGACTTAATTCCACAACCCACTTCATCATCCGCCCAGAAATTTCAGGTTTATGTAAGATCGCCCTGATTGGGTAGGATGAAATGACAGTTATAGGATGGGCTTGGAAATTGGGTCTCAGCTTTCGAGAGGCTGATACTAGGGCCAGGGCGAGCTTTTCCATACTACTGTACCTTGTTTCTGCATCCGCAAGAGACTTACTGGTGTAGTAGATTGGTTGTAGGGTTTTTCCTTCCTCTCGGACCAAGACGACGCTGACTGCAGCTTCGAAAACTGCCAGATAGATATACAACATTTCCCCGGATTTTGGTTTGGCCAAAATCGGTGCCTTTCCAAGGTGGAGTTGAACTTTTCGCAGGGCTTCTTCGCATGATCTCGACCAATCGAAGTTCGTGCCCTTCTGAAGTAATTGGAAAAGGGGTTTGAGGTATTCGGAAGATCTTGGAAGAAATCGATTGAGGGCTGTGATTCTTCCGGTCAGATGTTGGACGTCTTTCTTGCTTTCTGGAATTGAAATTTTTACAACTCCTTCCAGTTTGCTCGGATTTGCTTCTATCCCCCTTTTCGTTACCATAAATCCAAGGAATTGGCCGGAACCAACTCCAAATGAACATTTCGCCGGGTTCAACTTCATGTTGTATTGCCTCAAGATTCGGAAGGCTTATTGCAGGTGTTCAATATGTTGTTCGGCTTTTAATGATTTTACGAGCATATCGTCCACATATACTTCCATTGTCTTCCCAATTTGTTCGGAGAATATTCGGTTGACTAAACGTTGATACGTTGCTCCAGCGTTCTTCAATCCGAACGGCATCACATTATAACAATAAGTTCCTCTTTCGGTTATGAATGCTGTTTTTTCTTGATCTGCTGGGTCCATCTTGATTTGATTGTACCCCGAGAAGGCGTCCATGAAGCTTAAGAGTTCATATCCCGCAGTTGCATCCATCATTGTGTCAATATGAGGGAGAGGGAACAGGTCTTTCGGACATGACTTATTTAGGTCGGAATAGTCTACACATACCCGCCACTTGCCATTTTTCTTCTTGACGACGACGACATTGGCTAACCAGTCTGGATATTTCACCTCTCGGACCATACCATTTTTCAAAAGGTTTTGCACCTCTTCGTTGACGATTTGGTTCCTTTCCGAAGCGAATTTTCTCCTCTTTTGCTTGATGGGCTTAGCCTTGGGATCGACTCTTAATTTGTGGGCAATAATGCCTATGTCGATACCTGTCATTTCCGTGTGGGACCAAGCAAAGCAATCGAGATTAGCCGAAATCAAGTTTAGGAGTTTACCTCTAAGTTCCGGACTAAGGGTTGAGCCAATCTGAATCTTCCTGTCGGAATGTTCCGGATCGATTTGGACTTCCTCCAGGGGTTCTGGCACCGGAACTTCCATTCGGCCATGCGCGGGAGCTCCGTTCTGTAATTGCTATGCTGTTGGAGCTTTCTTGAAGCTGGTGTGATAGCATTCCCTTGAGGCTTTTTGATCCCCTTTGATTTCTTTGATCCCCCACTTGGTGGGAAATCGGAGAGTCTGGTGATAGCTCGAAGGGACAGCTTTCATCTCATGGATCCAAGATCTCCCCATAATTGGATTGTAAGATGATTGTGCATCTACTAGGAGGAACCTGGTCATGAGATTAAGGCCACCTGCAAAAACAGGCAAAACAACCTCACCTATAGTTTGCTTCGATTCTCCACTGAATCCGGTGAGTGTGGTCGTGCTTCGGATGATGAGAGACTCATCCAGATGCATTTTCTTGAGAGCCGGAAGGAACATGATATTCGCCGAGCTTCCGTTGTCAACAAGGACCTTCTTCAATTTGCAGTTGGCTATTTGCAAAGTTATGACCAGCGCATCGTGGTGCGGGTCTGCAAGTCCCTGCATGTCTTGGTCAGAAAATGATAGTTCGTAGGTTAGAGGGGTTTTACTTGGCCGGACGAAAGCTTCGTTGACGCTGACTAGCTCTCGGGCGTGTCTCTTTGCGGAACTTTGGGTTATTCCGCTCACCACTGAGCCACCCTGAATAACTCCAATTATCCGTTCGACTTCAGGAGCTTCATCAGGCATTTTAACTGCTTTGGATTCATGACGTTTTTCCTCGGATTTTTCAAGCGTTTGCTTTCCCTTTTCGGACAAAAACTCACGCATGCGTTCTTTCTTCAGTAGGGAAGCTACTTCAAACCATAATGCCACACAGTCCTCTGTTCTATGGCCATGGTTATTATGAAATTGACAAAATTTGTTTTTATCTCTTTGGTGTGCGGGAGTCCGCATTTGTTCTGGCCAAGTAACAGAGGACCCCATGTCTTTCATTACGGCGACTAGGGCTTTTGGCTCTATGGTTAGATCATAGGCCAACACCGGTCGCTTTGGTTTGTTTTCACCATTCCTTCCTGGAGTTCTGGACGGACCTGAGTTGGGGCGAGGGTCATGCCTTTTATATGGCTCGAACCTCCCCCTGTGAGGTTTATTGTTGCGCTACTCGGACTTACCGTTTACTCTGCTCTTAGCCATGGCGGCCCTTGCAGGATCCTCTTCCAACTTGATTTGCCGAGTCGCGATTGCAAGGGATTCCTCTAGAGTCCGAGGCTCGCATTCCGTGAGCTGCTCGTATAGACGTGAGAATGGGGGTAGACCCTTCCGGAATGCAGTCGCAGCGGTTAACTCCACGACATCTGGGATCTTGATGTACTCGCTGGTGAAGCGAGAGACATACTCCCGGAGGCTTTCACCTTCCTTTTTTGCCACGGAAAATAAGTGATCTGTGGTTAACCTGAAACGCCTGCGGCTAGAAAACTTGACAACAAAATCATCCACAAGTTGAGAAAAGGAATGAATAGAGTTGTTCGGAAGATTAAGGAACCAGGTTAGGGCTGGACCGCCCAAACTACTACCAAACGTCTTTCAAGTTATGGCTTTGCGAGTGTCGCTCGGAAGGTTCACCATGGACATTTCCTGGCGGTACTCGGCCACGTGCTCTGCCGGATCCGAATTCCCTCGGAATTTGTGGAAGGTTGGGAGGATACTCCTCTTCGGTATTTCTACCGTAGCGATCCTATCCACGAATGGGGAGAGGATATGGGTGTCCACAGCAGAGCGCTCAAATGGTGCCGAAATACCAGGAATGGTCCTGATGACGGCTTGAAAGTTTGCAGTTTCCTTCGCCATGCCTCTTTTGATCTCCTGGATCTCTAAGAAAGAAAATGAACAAAATGAAGAATTAACTCCCTATTGTTAATGATTCCTTTCGGAAGTATAACCTCGGAAGGTCGTCAGCAGACTTATGCGAGCTCTGGGCTCGGTTGATCGTGATCGGTAAAGTGATCAGAGACGCCAATGAGCCACCGGAGATCAATCAAAAAAGATGGTGGTGTGAGTAGCAATTTCGGTAAGCAAAATGCGTGTCCCGTTTGTGAGGTTTAAATCCTCTATTTATAGAGGCATGGGAGGCTGTTGCTTGATTCTAGCGAGATTCACGTGGAACGATCTCCGCAGAATCCGGGATCTCACCAACAGCCCGCTTACCCAGTTGCAAGGCCTCGGAAGGAATGGGTCTCCTCGGAATTATTGGGCCTGGGCCTTCGGAACTACTGGGCCTGGGCCCCTCAGAATCAATAGGCCTGGGCCTGGACCTGGACATGTGCCTGGGCTCTGACTCCGAACCGGGTTTGGATTTCAACCCACTACAATGAAATATTATTTTGAAATGATTTTATAATCCATTATTATTTTAACACTTTTTTCTTCCGTATTTTTATAATTAATTTTTTTATTATTTTTATTTTTACTCTTTTTTCATTATTATTTTGTTTCAAAATTTTATCCTATCTCCTCTGTTTTTAATTGGTATGTTATTCTATATATTATGAAATATGCATATAATAAAATCTAAATATTAGATAAGAATAAAAAAGGGTCATCGTTCAGTTACCAATATCTCTATTGGAGTCCCTGAGCCCAACTTGTAGCTAACCAAAAGTTTGACGTCTCTTGTGAAAGACAAAGAAGGAAAAAATACACAACAAAATAAGAGAATCAGAGTGATAGAACTCTAGAAGCTATATTCTTTACCGGTGTAGTTTTCTTCAAGTTGCCCCACCCAATACGTCAAAAATGGTTGCAACATAGAAAAATAATATCATCACATAACCTAAGGCTGGCCATTCATGTTCACAGGTCCTGTTAAACAGGACCGTTTAATTTTGACACGACACGAGTAATAAACAAGTTATACACCTCCGATACAAACACGACACACAAATAAATGGATTCACACAATTAACCCGTTTATTAAATGAGTTAATATTTAATATGAAATGACAATCCATTTATGACTCGTTTATAACTTATATGACCCATTTATAATTTTTACACAATTATTATATACAATATAAATTAAAATTTTAAAACAATCAAATGAACAAAATACAAATATAAATGCAATCTATTTTAATAAATATATTTCGATTACAATTCAATTTATCAATACAATTCTATTTTTATTATATAAAATTATTATTTTACTATTTTTTAAATGGGTCTTGACACGATTAGTCAAACACGAACACGACACGATTAATAAATGGATTAAATGACTTGAGCCGTTTGTTGACACGACAAGATTAAACTCAACACTAATCCGTAATAATTGTGTTTGTTTCGTATCAATCCATCGTGTCATGATCCAAATTGTCAGTCCTACCCCACCCAATAAGTCAAAAATTGTTGCAACCAGAAGAAAAGAAAATCATTACACTGCATTCTTGTCGTTACCATTATCGTCATTATAGTTGTTTTCTTTATTTTAATTGTTGTTGACATTAAAATTTCATAACCGATTTTTTTTCAATAGTTTATATATAATACTCTTCTAGTAATTTCATATTTTAATTGCTAATTTAAAAGTTAAAAGAAATACCAAACATTCAATGTAACAACTAACTTAACAATTTATTCTCAAATGCCCAAAATATCACTATATCAAATAACTGAAAATTTAATGTCAAATATACTCTTATGGTGCTTTTTTTTTTTTCCATATAGAGATTTATAATATTTTAATGGGCGATTTATGTGTATATTTTTATTTTTATTTTTATTTTTTTAAAAAAATAAAATTAAAAACCTCCGTTCATTTTTTATTTTATATTTTTTGTAAAATACATTAATTTCTAGAATCAATTGGTATTTTTTTAAACAAAAATACATTTTACACATTTTTAAAATTATAAATACTTTTTAAAATTTCTTAATAAAAATATAATACATGGTGAAGCATTTTTTTATATGCTACGATTGGTAAATAATAATAATAATCAATTGGTAAGTAGTTAATGATGCATCGGGCTTTCGGCATTAATTTTGGGTATGGAATTTAAGACCCAAATTTGACTGGTTGAAGCGAAACGGCGATCTGAATCAAACACATAGCTTTGGCAATGATCTACAATGAATTTTGGCATTTCGGGATCGTTTAGAGGGGTTTTTGAACTTTTATTATTTTAAGGGTTTTTTCGTTATTTCGGAATTATTTTGTTAGGGTTAAGATTAACGCCTTATAAGAGGGGGGTTTAGGGTTTCTAAGAGGCAGACTTTATATTATATTTTTTTAGTAAATCAACTGAGCGAACGAATTGTTTCTCTTATTCAATTCACAATACTCTTTCAGCTAATTTACACACGTTTCCTGCATCAATTGGTATCAGAGCTCTGGTTGCTTTGACTCAATGGCTGAAAATAATCGCGGAGGTCGTGGTGGAAGGCGAGGTCGTGATCGGGGGTGTGGAGTCGTTGCTGAAGTAGACGAACCACCGCATCATAGAGACCCGCGAGAAGTGGAAGTTGAAGAATAGAGACAGCGAATCCGGGATTTGGTATGACAACTCGCACAGTGGGGTTGGACGTTCAATCTGAAGGTGAGGAATCTGATGCGACATCCAAATACAAGGAGGAAGACGTGAACCCTTTTTGGGTTCGAAACCAGGGGCGAAATTGGGGGATGCGACCTGGACATCGGTCACCTGTTCGGAATTTTGGAATAAAGATCGAGATTCCTGAGTTTGAGGGTAAGACTCATCCTGATGAGTTTATCGATTGGTTGCGCAATGCGGAGAGGGTTGTTGATATTAAGGACTTCACTGAGGAAGAAAGGGTTAAAATTGTGGCAATTAAGTTGCAACAACATGTCTCGATTTGGTGGGAACATGTTAAAAAATAGTGTGTTAGTGAAGGAAAATCGAAGGTGAAACGCTGGGACAAGATGAAGAAATTGCTACAAAGAAAGTTCTTACCTTGTCATTACCGGCAAGAGGCGTTTATCGAGTATCACAATGTCAAACAGAGAAATTCGACAGTGGAGGAGTATACCGAGGAGTTTGATCGGTTACGGATGCGTTGTGATGTTGATGAGGAAGAAAAGCAGACTGTGGCTCAGTTTCTGGCTGGTCTACGAACGGAGATTTCTGACGTTGTCCATTTGCACCAGTATTGGACGTATGAGGATGTCTGTCGATTGGCCTTAAAGGTGAAGTCGCAATGCAAAAGAACAGGCAGTGCATCCAAATTTCAGAATCGATGGTCTGGTAAAGGTTTTCGAGGGAAATGAGAGAGTTCCGTGATAAAATCGACACCAACCTCAGTTAAGGGTGCGAGTTCTGAACTTGCAGCGAAATGAGAACAGAGCAGCACGAGAACTAGCAAGGGAGGGACTGCTGCTAAGCGTTGTTTCAACTGTCAGGGATTGGGACACTTTGCTGCAGATTGTCCTAATCGTCATATTGTGACGTTGGTCGAGAATCCAAACTATGACGAGGAATCAACTTATGACGAATTTGATGGTGAACCAGAGGACGCGGGGCCAAAACAGGATAAAGTGATTTATGCAGATTCTGGTGAGTCTTTAGTCATTCGTCGAGTTTTAAATATTGTTGTTACGGAAGATGAGTCGTGGCTTAGGCATAATATCTTTCATACTAAGTGCACTAGTGGTGGAAAAGTATGTACTGTGATCATAGATGGGGGAAGTTGCGAGAACGTAGTTTCCGCTACTGTGGTGGAGAAGTTGAGGCTGAAAACAGAGGATCACCCTCGACCATATAAGTTGTTGTGGCTTAAAAAGGGGAACGAGGTGAAAGTTAAGAAATGTCTTGTGCAGTTTTCGATTGACGAGAAATATGCTAATGAGGTGTGGTGTGATGTGATTCCCATGGTTGCTTGTCATATCTTGTTGGGAAGGCCATAACAATTTGACAGAAAACGCAGCATGATGGGTTTAGAAATACCTACACTTTCAAGAAGGATGGTAGGGCTATTACTCTGGGCCCTACCGATGTGAGAAAAGAAGTGTAGAATAATCTGTTGTCTAGATCAGAATTCTGAGATGAGGCAGTGCGTGCACCTGAACTTTTGTTGTTATAGTGGTAGAGCCAAATACTGCAGGTCCTTAAGTCCCTTTACAAGTCTGGCCCTTACTTGAGTAGTTTGCTGACGTTGTACCGGAGGAGTTGCCGCTTGGGTTGCCACCAATGAGAGACATTCAGCATCATATCGGCTTCATCCCAGGAGCTGTTATTCCTAATAAGGCAGCATACAGAATGAGCCCTAAGAAACATGAAGAGCTGCAACGACAAGTGCAGGAGTTACTGGAAAAAGGTGCGATTAGGGAGAGTATGAGTCCTTGTGCAGTGCAGGCATTATTAGTCCCTAAGAAAGACAAAACATGGAGAATGTGTATAGATAGCAGAGCTGTCAATAAAATTACAATCAAGTATCATTTTCCCATTCCGCAATTTGACGATTTGATTGATCAGTTACATGGGGCTACTGTCTTTTCGAAGATAGACTTGAGGAGTGAGTATCATCAAATCAGAATGCGAACTAGAGATGAGTGGAAAACGGCTTTCAAGACTAGAGATGGCCTGTACGAGTGGATGATGATGTCATTTGGATTGTCTAACGCGCCGAGCACTTTTATGAGACTGATGAATCAGGTTTTTTGTTCTTTTATTGGCAAATTCGTTGTTGTATATTTTGATGATATCCTGGTTTATAGTGCTTCGATTGAGATGCATTTGCAACATCTACGATAGGTGTTTGAGGCCTTGAGGGAGCAGAAGTTATATGCCAATCTGAAGAAGTGTCACTTTTTAACTAATCATGTGACTTTTTTAGGATATATAGTATCGCAGAAAGGCATTTAGGTAGACCCGATGAACATTGAGGCCATTACAAGTTGGGGAACTCTAAAAAATATCCATGAGGTACGCAACTTTCATGGGTTAGCATCTTTTTATCGGAGGTTTGTCCGAGATTTCAGCACTATCATTGCACCTCTTACGGATTGTCTAAAGGGGGTAAGTTTACGTGGACCAAAGAGGCGGAAGCGGCATTCTTGTTGCTAAAAAAGAAGATAACTGAAGCCCCGATTTTGGTTCTTCCTGATTTTCATGAGGTTTTTAAAGTACATTGTAATGCTTCGGGCGTGGGTATTGGGGGTGTACTGAGTCAGAAAAATAAACCGGTGGCATTTTTCAGTGAGAAGTTGAATGAAGCAAAGAAGAAGTATTCGACGTATGATAGAGAATTCTATGTCATAGTGCGGAGCTTGGAGCATTTGCGTCAATATCTTATTTCGAGGGAGTTTGTTTTATATTCTGACCATGAAGCCCTGAAATATATTAATGCGCAACAGAAACTAAACGCTAGACACGCGAAGTGGGTGGAGCTGCTTCAGGTTTTCAGTTTCGTAATTAAGCATAAAGCTGGAGTGATGAATAAGGGAGCAGATGCCTTGAGCAGAAAACATTCCTTGTTGTCTACAATGCAGGTAAAAGTTTTGGGCTTTGACTCTTTTAAGGAATTATATATTGATGATCCGTATTTTCGAAGATGTTTGGGAGAAGTGTCAAACAGGTCCGTTCCAACAGTTTTTGTTAGTGGCTGATTTTCTCTTCAAGGGAAACAGGTTGTGTATCCCTTCTTGTTCTTTAAGGGAGTCCATTATTACTGAAAGTCATGCAGGGGGCTTAGCTGGACACTTTGGAACTGATAAGATGATGGCCTTACTGTGTGAGCACTTCTACTGGCCTCGAATGGAGCGTGATGTGGCACGTTTTGTGGAGAAGTGCCGAGTATTTCACATGGCCAAAATGAAGGGTACTAATGCTGGATTGTACATGTCTTTACCTGTTCCACTTGCACCGTGGGAAGATGTCAGTCTTGATTTTATGTTGGGGTTGTCGAGGACACAACGGAATAAAGATTCCATAATAGTGGTGGTCGACAGATTCTCCAAGATAGCCCACTTTATTCCCTATAACAAGACCTTTGATGCTTCACAGGTTGCTCGTTTATTTTTGCATGAGATTGTCAAGCTGCATGAAGTCCCTAAAACTATGACCTCAGATCGTGATGTGAAGTTTGTAAGTCACTTTTGGCGTACTCTGTGGCGGCATATGGGAACCAAGTTACAATTTAGCTCATCTCATCATCCCCAGACCGATGGGCAAACATAAGTTGTCAACCGAAGCTTGGGGAATTAACTGCGAAGTTTGGTTGGTGATAATCCACGACAGTGGGACGTGGTGCTACCTCAGGCAGAGTTTGCTTATAACCCATCATAGAACCAAACAACGGGCAAGAGTCCTTTCGAGATAGTCTACGGGTGTAATCCAATTACTCCTCTGGATCTCGCACCTTTACCCTTGGTCAAACAGTTCAGTTCTGATGCAGATGAACACGCAAAACAGATTAAGGAGCTGCATTCCGAAATTCATGACAGGATTACTAAGCAGAACATGATGTACAAATGGAGGGTAGATATGCGACGGAAGAGAGTGGTCTTTAAAGATGGTGATCTCGTGTGGATTCACCTCAGAAAGGAACAATTTCCAGCTGCAGGTTTGGCAAATTACATCCTCGAGCTGATGATCCATTCAAGGTTCTAGAGCGAATAAATGACAATGCGTACAAGATCGAGCTGCCGGGTAAGTACAATGTATCCGGGACTTTTAATGTAGCAGATTTATCGCCCTATCATACAGACGAAGAAGAACTTGGAGAGCTTGATGTTGGTGAAGATGAATTAGATTCGAGGACAAATCTTCTTTCTAGCAGGGGAGAATATTATGCACCGGACTTTCGACATTGATTTTGGGTATGGGGTTTAGGGCCCAAATTTGACTGGTTGAAGCGAAACGGCGATCTAAATCAAACTCATTGCCTTTGACAATGAGCTACAATAAATTTTGGCGTTTCGGAATCGTTTAGAGGGGTTTTTTGAACTTTTATTATTTTAAGGGTTTTTTTCGTAATTTCGGAATTATTTTGTTGGGATTAAGATTAACGCATTATAAAATGGGTGTTTAGGGTTTCTAAGAGGCAGACTTGATATTATATTTTTTTAGTAAATCAATTAAGCGAACGAATTGTTCCTCTTATTCAATTCACAATACTTTTTCAGCCAATTTACACACGTTTCCGGCATCAGTTAAATTTAAATTTTATTTAATAGGGTGAACAAAATATATAGAATGAAATTAAATAAGGCAATATATAGTTTGTATTGCAATTTTATAAATATATATTAAAAATATATTATATGTATCACTTGACCTTGAATTATTATTTTATATGTCTCTACAACTACGGTTAACACACAACAACTACCTACTAATGACATAATCCCGAAACTTTTTTATATGAGGTAAGTAAGGGATCTCTTTTTTTTTTTTTAGAATGAGCATTTCCCTCTTGTCTATCAAATTTTGTAAACACTTTAGTCCCCTTTCGTCAAAGTTGTCATATCACTTAGAAATAGATTTTTAAAGTAGTTTCCAATAAGAACTTTAAAAACTATTTTGTGATTTTGATAATGAGGAATATGCTTTTCAATATTTTTTATAAAGGAATTTTACTTTTGTGTTTATAATCTATTTTTGTGTTTATAATCTATTGCTATGTGTTTGATACAAACCGTTTATAAAAATCCTAATTTCGTCCACAATATATTATCACTTAAAAATAAAGTGGTTCGATGGCTAGTATGTTGATTGTTGGCTTATTTGGTGTCTACTATGTTAATACTTTATTAGGCAAATAAAATTTATAACAAAATGTGAGAAAGAACCCTAGCCAAGAGAAAATAATCAAAGGTTTGTACTTTTACCTGCCTTATAGCATTTGTGTGATGTATGTTCTGGATTTTTTTAATGTTTTTTTTTTTTTTTTTTTTTTTACTTTTTAAGAATGTTTAATGATGGCATGAATTGTGATTTTAAGTCACATATGTGATGATAAATTATGGATAATTATATATAAAATGCCATAAAGTTGGTAATCGATAGTTATATGTAATAATGTGATAGAAATATGGTTTAAATACTAGAAAAATAAAATAAAATTATGATAATTCAATGTATGGAAATGGAAATGAGTTTTGGTCGTGGTAAGAGCATCTCCAGTGGTTTAGTGGATTGAAACATATGTGGCATAATAAATAGAAGGTGTGGTTAGTGATGTGTCAAAAATAATATTTCTGGAGAAAAAAATTAAAAACAGCACACAATGGTTATTGTCTATTCGTATTTTTCTAATTTATAACTCATTAGAATTAAACTTCTTTTTCCTTTTTAATTTCTAATTCTTTTAAATTTAGATAGAAATAAGGTAATTATAATTTAAAAATATTAAAAATACTGATTCACACCCTCAATTAGAACGTGGAAAATAGAAGCTCTACCTCACACCCTCTATTTTTATTTTTTCCATGTCACCCGAACATTGTGAATTCACATTCCATTGGAGTGAATTTTTTAAATAAAAAATCCAGAATGTACACGTGGATGTGCAAATCAATACATCCACATCCCACTGGAGATGCTCTAAGTTAAAGCAAATATAAGGTTTTCTTGTTAAAATATTAATTTGATATTTTCATTTATTGCAAAAAGACTAATGAATGATATATGTGGAAATAAAATAAATGAGCAATGTATGTCGATGAAGTGCACATGATGGAATGTGATAAATTACATGTTTATATTTAATGAAAGATGAATAATGAATTCTTACTTTGTGAATAAATATATGAAAGTGAGTAGAAGAAAATGACATTAATCTTTGAATATTCAATCCTATTTTCTGTCCATTTATTGATCATCCATCAATGAATAGTGACTAAAGGTATTTTCATAATTTTATAAATTTTGTTTATAATTTTTTTTTTAAAAAAAAACTTATTTTTTTCTTTTTCTTTTCTCTTCTTCGCTGATACTCATTATATCTAATTAATATATATATATATATATATTTCTTTCTCTTCTCTTTTCTTGTCTTCTCTCCTCTTTTATTTTTTTTATCTTCTTCTTCTCTCTATCCTTCTCCATCTATCTCTATTTTCAATCAAACAACAACATACAAACAAAAATGTGAAATCGAATAACACAATATCTAAACCAAATGAATTATAGACAATTTAAAACTCAAAAATGAATCAATTGATTGTGTACACTGTTTTGATGGTTGTAAGATTAGTTATTTATGGGAGATTTGTGAGGAAGAAAAATGAGAGATTTAAAGAGAAAACTTGAAATTTGAGAGAAATAGAGATGGAGAACATGGAGTTCATTCGGGCTTGGAAATCTGGTAATAGAGAAGAATAGCAAGAAAACAAAGACAGAAGAAGAAAAAAGAAGAAAACAGAAGATAAGAAAAAAAGAAAAAAGAAAGAAGATAGAAGGGGGAAAATAGAAAAAGGGAAAAAAAATAATTTTTCTAAACTTTTAAATAAAAAGTGTAAAATTATAAAAACACTCTCGATTGTTGTTTGTCCACACTAACGGATAGTAAAATGGACAAAAAAATAATAGCAAGTAGTTTTTTTTAAAAAAAAAACTGTGATTTTATTTTTTTTTATTTTGCTAATAAGTCAAACTCGGTGGTTTTTGGAATTTCCCTTATAACAAAAACATAACAAACAGAACTTATTATAAGATGAGAATAAAATTTTTGAAGAAAATAACAACAAAGAAAATCTTGTATAGTCCAGTTCACTTGTTAAATAAGTCAGCATCCCTCTCCCAACATCTTACACCATTGTTAAAACGTCCACTAATTAAACTAAAAATATGGTGCCAATTTCTTGAGTTTATCACTTAACTAGTTAATTATGTGAACTATCAATAATATGTTTAATCAAACAACAAAACATGTGATTTTGATAATCTAAATTAGATCATGTAAAAATTGTTCCAACACTTATCACATTAGTGAAAGTGGAGCAGAACAGCTAATACAGTTTCTTTGATCTTGAAATAGTATTGATAACATAATCTTTTATGGGATTCATAGTAGTAAACAATAGCATGGGGATATTTTTCTTTTTAAGAAATTATATAATTTCATGATCGAGTAACGTCTTCTAGAATTTGGTTACTTTTCATTTTGTTTAAAGTTGACATTCACTCACTTATATGTACATTTGAGATTCATAAAAATCTTATAGTTATAGGGATATGAGGATATGTATGAATATAAGAATATAATCATATATCAAATAATTTATTAAATATTGGCCAACATGAATGGTGTTAGTGGTGGGGAGGTGGCAAAATATCATACGCCTGAAACAAGATTATCTTTGTTGTTGGAGTTCAAGCAGAAACTTGTTTACTAATAGATGTATCTTTCAAGCCTAAGATTCTCTCCTGATAGAACATAACATAGGCCAAGTAGGGTTTTTTTCTTCTGCCTCTTCCTTATTTGCAAGGCCACCTTATGTATATTCTCATCATAGAAAAATATAATATTTTGATTAGATTTTCTATGAATGAAATTATATTGCAACATTTTGATGTGAAGTTAAACTAGTATTCTTTATGTGATTTCTTGTCCAATTAATTGGTATAAGGGACTAGTGTTATATATTAATTGGATAAAATTTTAACTACTTCTCCAATAACCTACTTTCCTATCATAAGAGTCTTGTCGATATATGAAATTTGAGAAAAAAGAAAGTTAAAGAACCATTGATGAAGTGTCAAATAACTAGGCATTTGAATACTTGAAATAATATTTGACATTCCAAATTAGATATTATAATTAAAGAATTTGTCATATTAGATAATCCTAATTCAATTCGATGTTCATTAAAAAAATATCTAATCCTTTTGGTCTTAGCTACCCATAAAGATATTGTCTCCAAATATTGAATCTTTATTAGCATGTGATGCTATGATACCAACCATGGGCCGAAAGTGTGATCAGATTATGGTTATGGGTTAAGATCAAGTATATTGCAAGTGGAATTTTATAGCACAAAAAGTTGTCACAATCAAGCAAATCATAAGGGGTATTTTTCTTATCTCAAGGAACTTATTCTTTTCTATCTATTGATTTAAGTTTTTAAATCTTTTTTCTAGGTTAGTTGTCTTTGTTCAATATTAAACAATGCAATCCACCAGCTCACTTGCTTGTTATAAATAAGGGTCGTTGAATTCTCAAAGTCCACCACAACCACCAAAGCTTAATAAGCTTCTCAAACTCAAGTTTCATCTTTTGAAAAGTCTTATCTCAGTACTTAGCTGCATTTGAAGCTAACTCCTTGCATATATGGATAGCATAAAAGACTTGGCTTCCAAGAAAGCTGTTGTAATCTTTACCAAGAGCTCATGCTTCATGTGTCATAGCGTCAAGACGCTTTTTTACGAGCTTGGCGCTAGTCCTGAAATTCATGAGCTTGATCATGATGCGAATGGGAGGGAGATTGAGTGGGCTCTACGAAATATAGGTTGTAATCCAGCTGTACCAGCCGTGTTCATAGGTGGAAAATATGTAGGTTCAGCCAAAGATATCATATCTCTCCATGTTGATGGATCTCTTAAGCAAATGCTTATTGATGCAAAAGCCATATGGTTCTAGTCTAAAATACCAAGTTGAAAGCAATGTTTTATTATAGCCTTTGCTTTCTCTTGAGTTACTTCACTCGCCACATTGTATGGAAAAATATACATACAATGAACAATAGCATATTTTCTTATAATCTTTTCGTATTAGAAGCAAACAATAAAGTCAGATATGATCAAACACTTTATACCTGAGAATATTCAAATAGAATCAGTCGAATAACAATTTAGATTAAATATCTCATATTGGAAAACTTATGTCTACTCACTGAAAGGATGTAGGAAGAGTGAATATCAAAATAATGAAATTTAGCATGATAAACCTTCGTATAAAGCTTCAACTATGAACACTAAGAATAGAATAACTTCTTATATCTTTATGTTTGTGGTGTAAAAGATTTAGCTACTTGCAAGATGCATATTAGTTAACAGTGAAGCATGAATTCTCTTATTATATTAGTGAGGGACACAGAGGATATGCTAAATGTTTTTGTCTAGTTTGTATTCCTCTATTTCTGGAATTATATATATATATATATATATATATTGCAATTTTATAATTTTTCTACACATGATAACTAAGGAGATGTTTGTTTATATACAAAGTTTCTACCACTTTTATTTATTTTAAATTATTTATTTTTTAATTTAATTCTTAATTTAATGGGTAAACATAGTTTTTAAAGAAAAATTGAAAAAAAAAGCCTACTTATTTTAATTATTTTAAACATATTTAATACTAGTACTTATATTTTCATATTTAATCCTTCATATAAAATAAATTTAAAAATTTATAAATTTTGAAAAAAAAATCAAATTTTAATATTTTAATTAAAATTTTAAATTGATAACTAAATAGTGTTTGTTGATTCCGTCAATTGAAATTTGGCACTGTCAAAAGATCGTCGTGGTTAGAGCTCTAGCAACCATTAGTTTAACTTCCGCAATTGCCGATGCCAGGACTTTAATGACCACTATTGACCCTTGCTAGAGCTCCGATGGCCACCATAATTCATTAGATTGTTTTAATATATAGATTTTGAATAAAAATATTTTTTTATTATTAAAGAGTAAAAAACTAATAAAAAATAAAATATTTTTATTATTAAGATATACTAAAGATGGAAAGTAAAACAATCATATTTAAGATTTACAAATTAGATTTAATTAAACATGAACGAAAAAAAATGATTTTTAAAGATAAAATAATCTCTCAGAAAAACATCACATATGAAGTAGGTTAATAAGTATTTGGTTATTGATGAACATATGGAGTAATCTATTTAAAAAATATAAATATCATTTTTCTTAAATGATTAACCATGATTAGAATATATGTTACTCTAGTGTGTATGTGGTAGCGACTTTCATTAGATTTAATGGTCAATTTGCTCTGAGAATAGTAAGATTTTTCTAATGCATACACAAATTGGAAGCATATTCAAATAAGAGAAGAGAATTATGAATATAGAGCTTGATGTGCTCATGTGCGATGGAGAATCCATCAAGTTAGTGGGCACAAACACTCAATGACCACCAAAAGCCATCCCATTCCTAATCTTTCTTGCATCATGATTCAAAGAAGGTGATTTTGAGAATCCATAATAGATTGACTAGGCCACAAATTTTTTCACTATTGTGTCTTTGTTATAATCAGTAGAAAGTTTAATAACCAAATGCATTTGTTAGTCTTGCTAATTTGAGTACATAAATCAAACCATTTATCCATCCACCTTTAAATAATCAAAGTTAGTCCACATATCAAATATCTCCGAGTGAAGTCACTTGACTATTAGTCAGCCCACATATTAGATGGTTACAAGTGACTTAACAGAATTATGTAGTCTTCAATCTTGGAAAAGTTACTTTTATAAAATTTGGCATCTAAGAAAAGCAAGTCATCTTTTGAATGTTCTTATTCAAACAAAAGAGTATACCTTACTTGTCCCTATAAATAGGCTAGCATCAAAGACTTAAACTTCAAACAACTTAAAGCTTTTAAAATTTTTCTCTCTTCCCCATTTTCCCTTTTCTCCTAATGGTTCTTTGATTCTAACTTAGGTATATCATTGTTCAAATGGACAAGGTCATGAAATTAGTCTCTGAAAGGGGAGTCGTGATATTCAGCAAATCGTCATGTTGCCTAAGTTATGCCGTCAACATTTTGATTCAAGAACTTGGTGTGAATCCTTTGGTGTATGAGATTGATCATGACCCTGAATGTAGAGAAATGGAGAAAGCTCTGATGAGGTTAGGGTGTAATGCACCTGTACCAGCAGTGTTTATTGCAGGAAAACTGATTGGATCAACCAATGAAATCATGTCACTCCATCTAAGTGGATCTCTTACTGAAAAACTCAAACCTTATCAACAACTATCTTAATTTATTATCACTTTTAAAATATAACAATATTGATGAATAAAATTGGCACAAATTAGTGATTTAGTAATGTGCTGTCTGTGTGTGTAATCAATAGCTTAGCATGTAATGTATTTTCTTTTCATAATGAAATTATCTTTATATATTTTTGTCCAGTTGTTAAGTTTCTGCTTGACATATAAACAACACAATATGAGTCTTCTACAATAAAATAATGAATAGCTTATAAATAATATTTTATATTTCAGGTTCTCTCTTTTAATAAAGTTTCTCTTTATGTTCTATAAATAAACTTTAAACATAAAAGTGATTGGATATTTTAATTAAAGCATTCTACCTTTGATCAACCCTCTAAATTTATCATCCTAAGAAAATTAAGCAAAGGATATAGTGTACACAAATAAAAGCATCCAATACGTAAAAAAAAAGTTCTAATATGGAGGGCCCTAGAAAACAAAGATTCTAATGGTACACATCCAAAAAGCAATGAAGCTAGGTCGTCTAAAAAAAAATTGAGCATTAAGCGTATATAGTATTTCAAATACTAAATTTATAAAATCAAGCAACTAATAGATTCCGAGGTCCTCAAATTTTGAAACACCAATAAGATTCCTCCCAAAACAATAAAAGTTTATTTTAAAATAAAAGATTCTTCTACTTTTTTTCAAGATTATGCTGCCAAATATTCTTCTTCTCTTCTTTATATTAGATGATAAAGAAAGGTATCAAATTCCTCAACTTTTCCTCTTTATTTTATTTTACTAGGGTAGGTAGTGAATCAATTTCTCATTAGATAAAGTTTTACTATTCCAATATAAAGTGTCAAGCAATATTAACCAATATCGAAAACAAGTATTAAGTAACATGACTTCAACAACTTTCAAGTTTTGGGCTTGGTTTGGTCATCATCTCTTTAACAGATTTCTATTAATATTTTAGCATCCGTCAACAATGAATTTTAATTTAGTCTAAAATAAAACCACCTTCTTTTCCATTTATAAGAAATATTGAGAAAATTTACTTTAATCATATGGAAATAATTACATCGATCACCTTTATAAAGTTGAAATGGAAATAATAAAGAAAATCTAATGTAATTATCGTTAGATTCTCATCATAGATATACATGGATAGAGACATTGAAATTATTGTTAAATGGCTCCAAAGTTACGACTAGAAGAATCTCTAGTGCATTGGCATTTTGTCTCTCAACAGTATAACATGGCGGAACCATATATGTTTCAACTGGCAGCTCACATTTTTCATTGTTGTCTCTAATTTGAATTTTTCTTTTTCCTAAATATATGAGGAATATATTGATTCAAAATTAACTTCTATCGTCATGTAATACAACAAATTAACTTTAAAGTATATTGATTTAAGTGTAAAATTTTCTATATCTAGTTCATTAATTAAATCTTTCAATTTTTAATAACTAAAATTTAATGGATATTCCACAATTAACCATCAAAAAGGAATTAATACTATTGAATGAGTTTTGGAATTTGTTAGAATTTGTTCTTATGTGTATGAGTTGTCTTAGATTATATAGATTCTTTTTAGGGATTTTTTTAGGCCATAAAAAATTTAGTATACAATTAGAGGCCTATTTTGAAAAGTTTGCAAAACTAAACTTTAGTTTTCACTTCATAGACCATTCACAAACTGTGACCATAATTCACAGAATCTGTGAATTGTAAAAATTCAAGGGTATTTTGAGAAACTCAGCCTATGGAATGAAAACTAAACTTTTAAAAACTTATTTTTGTATGTTTTTAAAAACAGAACTATAATTTTATTTTGAACTTTAAAAAGTTCATTTAAAAGAATTTTCACTTCTTTTTAAATATAGATTTTTTATTTTGAATTTGGTTAAAATTTCCTAATTATTTAGTTTCTAATTGGTAAAGAATTTGATTTTCCTAATTAATTTGTATTATTTATTAAAAAAAACAATTAGGAAAGTATGATTCGTGATCATTATAAATAGAGTCGTCTTATAGAGAGGAAAGTAGTATATAATGATCATTAGATTGGAGTCCTATCCTATTATATAGTTACTATTGAGGATATCTCACCATTAAAGAGAATTTAGATACTAGGAGTTGTCTCGCAGTTAAAGAGAATCTGAGTATTGAGAAGATTTTCTTGATGAGAGAGGTTGGCTTATTTGAAAAGATTCAAATTGTGGAGGAGGTTGTTCCACTTTACGATGGAATTATTGAGTATGATAAAGAAAGAAAGAGATTTTTGTGGAGAAAGAGTATTGTTTGAATTTTCTTATAATAACTTTTTATATGGTAAAGTTGTTATATTTAAGTGGATTAGAATTTTGTTGACCCACATTAAATATTATATTTATTTATTTTAATTAATTCATTTACAATCAATTTTTTGACAACTGATGAACGAAAAATAGAACGAAAAATTCTTATAATTATATATATATAAGGTTTAATATGTGTAATTGGTATGATGAAAAAGACCATGAAAAAAATGTTCATCCACCAGCTTAAATAGCATGTTACCCTACTATATTCCCTTTTCACCTTTACTTTACACAAATAAGCTTCAAGTTGCTTTCGGACCAAAGATTCAATAATTGACATGACCAACTTATTATTAAACATTATATAACTTATTATTAAACATTTTATATATATATATATATATATATATATATATATATATACTGTTGACATGTTTCTTTACTCTTTGTTACCTCACTGTACAAATTCTTAAATAAATATCATCCTACTTTTAATGGTAACTGGTATATAACTTCGTGCAAGACGTACAATCGTAATTTTTATTTTAAAATAATAATAATAAATATTATATATTTTACGTAAAATCTGTAAAGATCGAATCAGATCAAATTGAATTCAATTTGAAGTAATATATAAATCACTTATCATATATATATAAGGATTATCTATAATTTATATTACACTTTAAATTAATATTACATATTTTACTATAGGTGTAATTATAAAAATATATTTATGAAATCAGAATAATTTCAATTTTTGGTGTGTCACTTTCAATTGTTTAGGTTTAATGTGTTTGGTTTTTTATTTATAGATATGATCATTTTCAATTCATATTTAGTTTTAAGGTTTTAGTATCGAAACCAAACACTAAACTTTTAATTTTATATCCATAAAATAATTTTATTTTTATTTTAAAATTAAAACGAAATACTTAATTTTTTTATTTTTATATTCAAGTATATATTAGCAAATAGTTTATTTAATTGTAAAGAGTTTAATGCCTTAAATTTTTATATTAAGAGTCTGTTTATTGAAAAATATTTTCAATTAGAGATTAGCATTTTTAGAAATTTTAGAGATTTTACTAAAATTAAACCTCTATTTTTGAAAAATAGTTAGTTTTGTTAATAGCAAATTTTGAGATGTTACTTTACTTGAATTTAAAATAAATGACAATCTTGTCATTTTACAATTTTATATTCTTTTAATTCTCTTTATTTTTATGTTAATTTTGTAATATTGACATTTTAAAAGATTTAATTTTTAATTTTAAAATTAAATATAATTTACTATAATCAATATAAATATTTATTTTTAATATATTTATAATTATGTACTTAATTTTAGAGAATAATTAAATATAATCATTTTAGTACATATAAAATAAATATTTGATTCTCGGTAATTAATGTGATGTTATAAAATAGAATAAGAATATATAGCTAAATATTTATCATCATAGAGACTTATTTTTTAAATTCTAAATATTTATTATTTTTAGTAAAATTGGAAACCACCCCATGTTTAGATGAATTGTAAATCAATTTATTATTATTTTTTTTCGAAAATCAATATTGTTTAAAATTTTATGGAAATTTTAGAATGAAACCATTTAAAAAAATTCTACATATCTTTTTATCCATAAATGCTAAATAATTCCAAACAAATCGCCTTTTTTTTTCTTTCTTTTTTAACTACTACACTATAAATCTATATATATTTATTACTTTTTAAAATTCAATTTATTTATTACTTTTTAAAATTTCAAAACACAAGATATTTAAAATTCCAAAAAAAAAGTATTAAATTAATCAAGATTGAAATAAATGTAGCATTGGGTAATAATTATTTAATTTATTTATTTAGTTTTAAAAATAAATATATAATTTTTGTATTAAAATTTATAAAATAATAAGTTATTATACTTATAAGTTTCTAATGTATGGATGAAAAAATAGTGAAATTTACTATATATTTAAAAATATTAAAGAAATTAATTAAAATTCAAATATCTAAATCATCGTATCCTTTTCATCATAACATATATTTCCCAAGTAATAATGTTTTTAAATTACTTATTTATTAAAAAATTAAAATTAAATATTAATAAAACTTTATTAAATATATTGTAATATTAATTTCTTTAATAAAATATATGTACAATTTTATTATTATTACTTGTTTTTATGATATGTAATTTTTTTTTCAAAAACAATGTTTACATAATAGTGTAACTCCAATTAATAAATAAGGAAAAAATTAAATACATTACCATAAAATAAAAGAATAAAATTGGACAATTCAATAAATTAAAAATCATCATTGTACAATACATATTCACACGCTTATCTTCAATCGTAGGTACATAATAAATAAATAAAATACAAACTAAAAATTAAATTAAAAAAATAAAGATGTGGATGCTTTCGCTACTTTTTATATCTATATGTTCCATACGGGGTAGACGGTCGCATATGTGGTAGACGTCTGAAAAAAAAATTCTAAATTAAGATAAAATATCAATAAAATTGAATAATCACATTAATTAAAGAGGTTGGAAATAATAAAATTGAGGGAAAAAAAAAAGTAAATGAAAGAAGAAAACAATATAGAATTGTGACAAAAAAGAAATTTGAATAGAGATAAAAATGTTTAAAAAGAATAAAATCAACTAAAAATAAAACAATACAGGCGGAAAAAATAACAGAAATATAACAAAAAGAAAACTTGATTAAAATACTTACTGGAGAGAGATATTCGGAAAGAATAAGACCGACTAGAAAAAACAACATAGAAGAAAAAAAACAACATAATTATAAAAAATAAATAAATAAAACTTGAAAAAAATACTTACATGAAACCAAAAATTTGTGTGAAAAAAATAGAGACGTCTTGAAAACAATAGCAAAATAAAATAAACTTGGGCTGGTATCTAATCACGATTTTTCATGACTTTTATAGATTTTGAAAAGTGAATGACTTTTATAGACTTTCATAGATTTTTATAGATTTTATAAATCCATCAATGACTTTCGTAGATTTCTCAAGAAATACTTTTTATGATTTTTATAGACATTGATAGATTTCTATAAATGATTTTTAAAGACTTTCAATGACTTTTATAGATTTTCAATGACTTTCGTAGACTTTCAAATATTAATTGATTAATTTTGAGAATTTCAAATATATTGTATTGCATAACTATAGAAACGCATAAGGATACATTCTATATAGTTTTAAAGTCATCTGGATCCTCCCGGAGTATCTTATGTATGTAAAAATACCCACGTGACATGTTTGTTCGCCTAGTTGGAGGATGTGGGAGGACGTTGGACATGATCACACTGCACCTTAAAATTTAGAAGGGTAATAACATCTTGAATTGCAACACATCCAACCTTAACCATTACATCATAATTTATGTCAATCTCTCCTTCCTCGATTTCATTCATATTAGAATTACTCAAGTTTTAAAATTATATATATATATATATATATATATATGCATAGTGGTGTAATTTTAACCACTCAAATAAATAAAACTTTATCAATCAAAATAACAATAAAATAAAAAACAAAAATATTTTATATAAGTAATGAATATAATAACACAATCATCCATAAAAAAAAATTAAAAAAATTGTCCACTAATTACCGATAAATTAATCTTGGTAGCAATCACTTATTTCTTTAATTGAAAAGTTATCCAACCCGAACGGTCTTCAGGTTCTATGTCAAAGAATTCAAGCTTCTTCGCTCTAGTATCTAAAAAATCAAGTGCCTTGAAAGAGTATCATTATCTAAGTATGAGATCTCCTTAATAAACTCCCAATAACTTTATTCTTTGGTCACTTGTGATTCCATGGTTTGAGTAATTTTGTGGATACTTTGAGCCAACTTTCCAATAGAATCTGATTGACTATTACTAGTTTCACCCTGTTTTCCTACATTATCTTCAGGACATGATAGTCTTTGGATGAAGTAATGGACAATTCACAATCTTCAGGACACGATAAAAAAACTTGTAATTCAATTACTTCATAATCATAATAGTAGTTCATAATAACTGTCAATATATATATATATATATATATATATATATATATATATAGGATTGAGAGTAAGGAATACAGTTATTACCCGTTAATATTTGAAAGTCTTTGAAAATCTTTAGTTGTAGTGAGAGACAATTCACAAACTTCAGTATTTATAGTTATGATGAAAAAAGTCTACGGAAGTCTATAAAAGTCTGTAAGACAGGAAAGTCTTTTAAAATCATAAATTTTTAGATACACTAATACTTTTACCGAGTCTATAAAAGTCATAATTAGATACCTCGTGACTTTTATAGACTTTAAAAAAGTATGTAAAAGTCATGATTAGATACCCCCAATATTTTTATAGACTTTTTTAAAGTTTATAAAAGTTATGATTAGATACCTCATGACTTTTAAAGAGCCTTTAAAAGTCATATGATTAGATACACCCAAATTTTTAAAGATTTTAGAAGTCTACAAAAGTAATGAAAAGTCATGATTAGATACACCCATGTTATTCTCCTTATATAATAATATCGAGAACATAAAACAAATCTTTAATGTAATATTAGAATACTTTAAGATGTTAACAGATATTTAAATTGGTAAATAAATAATTTTAAATTTAAATTTTTATATTTTTAAAGAACATACAACGATTATACACAAATGGAAATAAATATCATTACTCTATTAAATACATATACTTTTAATTAAATATTTTAAAGACACGTGTCAACTTAAGAAATCGCCACTTGTTTATCATTCATTGTTCTAATGAAAAATAGGGGGGGAAACAACGATTATTATATATGTAAAGATTAATTAAAAAAATATTGCAATGCCCGTAAATTGAGCATAAAATTTTTGGGTTCATTTGAATTTTTTATTATTATTGATTTTAGGAAATTCCAAATCGAAAAATTTTAGAAGAAATTGCAAGGAAAAATTGAGATTAAGTGTGTGTTTGGTAGGTAGATTTTTAAGTAGCGATTAGATTTTTCATCAACAATTTGACAATTTAACTGTTTGGAAAAAGTTTTTTGATTAGCGATTAGATTTTTAGTTAGTGATTTCTAGAACGCTACTTCATGTAGCTGTCCACGAATCACTAATCAAAAAACTCCAAGTTACCCTTATCAATTTATAAGTATTACAAAAATACCCTTAATAATATTAAAAGTTTCTATTTATACTAAATTAGGTTAATTTTAATAATATTTTTATTTATTAAATATGATTAAAAATATTTAAATAATTTTTTTATAGTTAGTCTATATTTTATTTATTTTTTAATTTGTTGGTAACTAAAGGGTTGTAGGTTTAAAATTAAAAATCTTAAAAGAAAAAATTGTTTAAAAATAAATATTAACACAAAAAAAAAATTTACATTGTAAGGTAAAAAAATATATTGTATTTTTACGTAATTTTACAACTAACAGCTATTTCAACATCTGAATTATTACTAAACACTCATGCTCACTATTTCAACATCTAATTTAACAGCTAACAGCTACTTCAACAGCTAACTCAACATCTAATGTAGCATTTAGTGCCAAACATACACTAAGTGATTTTTTGTGAAAATAAAAATATTAGTTCTAATTTGGAATTTTGATACCGAAATCGAAATTATATATATATTTTTTTAAAAATGGGTTTATGTTATCAAATATAATATGAACGACAATCAATTTTAAGAATTACAACAAATATTTCATATAGAAAATAGATTTTATGGTTAAAAAAATATTTTGAAATTGGAAATGAATTTCTAACCAAATGAATTATTTTGAATTGCAGTTTTAGAGTAATAAGTTAGGAATTGAAAATTGTGGAAGATGAACAAAATTGGAATGTGATGGTTTAAACTTGAGAAGAGTCGAGCCCGAAATTGAATTGAGCCAACACTCATAAGCCCATAATTTTGATGTTAGGGCCCACCGATCCCATCACATCCCTTCCCTCTCACTAGAGATAAAGATTGTACTCTCCTCTTTCCTTATCTTTTTCGTAAAACCTCTCAAACATGAAACCCTAACCCCTCTTTACTTTTATTTTCTTCTCCATTTAATCATTCATTCTACCAAAAACTAATCAATAAATGCTTTTATCTACTTATTTTGGAACTATTTAATAACTATTGAAGGTATCATGAATGATTATTGTCTAAAGCGACAAAGAGGTAATTTTCTTTCTCCAAGAATGAATTCCATTTTCTATAATTTTAATTTCTAATTATTGCAAATTTATAACCCCTAACAAAATTACTAAGCTTCTAATTTGGTTCAAAATGATTTTTGCAAACCATAATCTCAAAACTTAAAGTATTTTTCCTAGTATTGATGTTGTGTTGATGAGTATATTATCAAATCTCCATATTGGTAAATGATGGGAGGAATTTGTATACACTTTTTAGACTAAATTTCTTCATTTTTTTTTTTTAGTAATTTTTATCTCTGTTCATTAATTTCTTTATTTTTTATAAAGAATTGTTTCAGTTAGAGAAAATTCTCTCAACTTTTTTAGTAATTTTTACCTCTATTCATTAATTTCTTTATTTTTTTTATAAAAAATTGTTTCAGTTAGAGAAAATGACGATAAACTGAAGGAAAGTAGAAAAGGAAGCTAAAACAGCGTAGAAAATGAGCAAACATAAAGAATTTTTACCTCTGCTTATTACCATTCCCGCAGCATACTAAGAGTTATGGATGACAGTTTTACCCGCAAACCCATTTATCCATGAGTACCCGACCCGTTTACTTGCCAAGGATTCGGGTAATCGGGTTCATGGATCGGGTTTCGGTTTAAAAATAATACCCGTCTCGGATTTGGATAAAGAAAAATATTCTTATCCAAACCCAAACTCATATAATATTAGAAAAAATATAGGATATTTTTCGTTTTTCCACCCGTTTTATAAAAATAATTCAGAAATCCCCCCATTTTTAAAAATAATTTGAAACAACACCAATTTTTATATGAAAAGTGGTTTTGGGCAAAGATTTTGTGGTTTTACTCTATTTCTACCTTATTTTTATTAATTATATTAAATATTTACTTTTATACAATCATTTTAACCAAATTTTAAATTATGTTTTTTTAATAAAAATAAAAAAAATAAAATTATTTTAATTTTAAATTAAATAATACATTTTAATTTATTATATTTAATAAAAAATTTAAAATAAATATGAATTTATTTCATTTTATTTTTTAAATTAAATAATATATGAAATAAACTATATTTATTTCACATTTGTATTAAAAATATAATTTTATTTTAATTTTAATTTTTTAATTTAATAATATATTTTAATTTTTTTTATTTTTAATTAAAAATTTAAAATAAATATGAATTTATTTCATATATTATTTAATTTAAAAAATAAAATGAAACAAATTCATATTTATTTTGAATTTTTTAATAAGATAATAAATTAAAATGTATTATTTAATTTAAAATTAAAATACTTTTATTAAAAATAATGTAATTTGATGTGAATAGTAAGTCCGTTTTGATATTCATATTTATTTCAGTAAATATTCATATTTATTTTTATTTTTTATGAACAGTAACACCTTTTGCGACTCTGTGTCACTCATACTCAGTTGGTTTGATGGTGTACTTTTTATTTCAGGAAGTTGTTACTGTTAATTTCTTTTGTCCTTTTCAGGAACTTTTTATTTTTATTTTTTTTTATTTTTATTTTTTTAAGCCTCTTATACAAAATGGAGGTTACATATCTATTCATATTAATTAATACAGTCTACCCTTCAAGTATATTTTATTAGTCTATATTATTGGTATAATTTTAATTGAAAAATAATAAAATTATACAACAAGATTTGTGGAGTATGAAGTGAATAATCTAAAATACTAATTATTTTTTATTTTTCAAAATTTATTTATATTAATATATTTTTCATTTTTTAATTTCAAAATATGAATTGAAATAATTTGATTCTTTTAAAAATAAATTTTGTTAATCTTTTACTTAAAAAATTTAATTACGTTTTATTTAGTAGTAATGAGATTACTCCAATCATTCAAAATAATTTAATAAATCATTATAATAAAAAAAATTAGTATAGAAGATATCAGAATATATATATATTTAAAATTTAAATACAAATAGATTGAAATAAAAAATAATAATTAAAAAAATAAATAAAACTAAACATATAAATATAATAGAAAATAGATCTCCATGGTCTTCATGGTTCCCAGATCCTCATGGGGCACCTCTCAAACTTAACCTTTCATTTCAATTAAAAAAAATAAAAATCATCTAACTTGATCGACATTTTTATTTGGCTTTCGTTTAAACTAGCAGCTCAACAACTATGTTGTGCCAAGGGAACAGTGTGTGTTTGGGGCTGCTTGTGATTATAAAATAATCACTTATGGGATAGTGAAATCCCAAACATGCTCATCTTCCACCTTAAATTTACATATAAAACACTAATGTATAAATGTAAATTTAGGATGGAGGAAGGTTATGATTGACATTTCACCACCTCATAGGTGATTATTTCACAATCACAAGCAGCCGCAAACATATACTTTACAAGACAGACCAATCATGGACCGCCATCAAAATATTTTAACAGTCAACAAGTTTATCTCCGAAATATGTTGAATATCAAAAATATCCAAAAATACTAAGTCCGTTTTTTTTTTAATGACTACACTTGAATAGTATCAACTATTCATTCATTAATCTTGCTTCGTACGTTGTTAATTATATATAAAGAAAACTATAGTCAAGTGAGATCTTGTTTTATTCGTATCGGTGTCTATTTTCTAAATATAAAATTATTATATTTTTTAATTATTTATAATTAGAGATATTTACCGTTAAAATTAAGCATTGGAAAGCGCGTAAACATGAGGTGCAGTGAGTAAAAAAAACAGATGAAATATATGCATTTATAACAAAACCTTAAAAAATAATAATAATAATAATTGTTTTTATTTGTGTGGTCAAGAATTTATCATATTTTAAAACATTTTATTGTGTTTATTACATCTAAATATTTTATTTTGGAATATAATTTATTTATTTAAGTTGTTGAAGTACATTATTTTAATTATAAATTATATATATGTAAATTATATGGATGTTGAAATTGGTGATGATAAATGATTAAAAGATTAAATTGATGATGATGATGACAGGTTAACATATATGTATCAGATAATTCCCTCTTGTGTAATATGATATTTTTTTTTCGGGTATACCCACGGGTCAACCCAAATCAGCGGGTAAAAACCAGACCCGTGACGAGTTTGGATAGAGAATACCTTAACGGGTTCGGGTTCGGGTTCGGGTTTATTGTAATCCGTCCAAATCCGACCCATTGTCATCCCTACTATCAGCCAAGTCACGCATTGACCAGTCCGCATAATGCTAGTTAGAATAGTTGAAACCCACATATGGAGTATTCAAGCTCGACTTTCTTCCCTTTTTGCAGTCTGGGTGAAAAGAGTAAATGCTTTATTTTATTCCATTACTTGGATAAAATTTCACCCAAAAACGAACCTTTATGGAGGAGTACATTGCTCCAACGTATGAAGGAGAGAAAAGGCTAATTCAGTAGATGCACGGAATGAAAATTTCAAACCACAATGTAGAAACAAGTAATGTAACTCTATGAAGACCCCTTTATAAGGAACAATTTTTAGATTTTGTTATCTAAAACTTTTCTTTAGAAATAAATTTGAATTTCATATCGATCATGAGTGACTAAATCTCTTAGAGTGTTTATGTAGTTTTTGGTACGTCGTCTTTAGTTTTAATCATCCCAATTGTTTTGTATCTTAGATCTCTTATTGAATCTCATATTCCTGAATTATTCCTTAAGAATTTTTCACATATGACTTGTTATCTCTATGGTGATTTCTATCTTAAGACCAAAAAGTGAGTGAGTTTGCTACCTTTGAGAGTTGAAGGACCATGAGAATCTTCCCCCATCAGAGAATCACCACATTCTCCATCTTCTAATTCTCTTTGATTCGATTTTGATGTTCAAATTAATAGAGTTACAGAACCCTCCAATTGCTATTAAGATTCCGAATTTCTAAGTCTAATTTGTATCTCAGATGACTGGATTTTTCATGATGCATCTTTTTATTTGTTGTATGTGGCTTTACTTCATCTCACCTCTGATGACCAAATTTGAGCTCAATCTAAGGCAATTGACTTGATGTTACTATTATTGTGATGGTTTAGGATTCAGAGTCCCATTTCTCCTTAGAATTCATCTTGTTCTCATTGTATCCACAGTTAAAATTCAATTTATGGTAGTCGACTCAAATCCTACGATCGTAAATGGAAACCATGGCCTCCTGTAGGTAGAATTCAACTTAGGATATTGGATGCAACATTCAATTTAAGGTGGTTGATATCACCATTATTGTAAATCAAGATTTCTAGATTCTTAAGAGTCAAATCTTTATCCAAACCGAGCAGACTTCAATATTTATCTCATGCTCGTCTTCTTATACTCTCAACTTAAGGTAGTCAACTTCTAATCTTACTATTTCTGAGTAAAAGCTAGCGAACTGAGTACACTAACTTGATATCTTGTTGGTTATTCTTTGTTTATCACTTTATTTTATGTTGCAGCTCTCAATTTAAGGTAGTTTACTCTAAGACCTACTACGATTGAGTCTCAATAGATGTAAATAGAAATGTATCTTTAAAATTTTTAGCCTTTGATCTTGTAATGAACGTTTATACATCATTCAAATTTTGATCATGAGTGGCTAATTCTCTTAGAATGTTTGGGTGATTTTTGGTTCGTCATCTTTAGATCTTAATCATCTCAATTTTTTTATTCTCACATCTCTAATCACTTGAAGCTCATTTCCTGGATGATTCATTAAGAAATTTTCATAAATATTTTCTACCACTATGGTGATTTCCAAAAAAAATCTTATGAAACCAGGAAGTGAGTGGGCTTTCTAGCTGTGAGAGTTAAAGGTTTGTGACAATTTTTCATCCCTTAGAGATCTATCCCCTTCTTTACCTTCTAAACCTCTTTTATTTAGTTTTGATATCCAATTTGATAGAGTGGGTGTTCCTCCAATTGCTCTTGAAATTTCGATTTCTAGTTCTAATTTTATACTAAATGAGTAGATTTTTTACGACGTATCATTTTCATAGTTATTTTTAGTATCACCTTACCTCTACTGATCAAATCTGATCAATTTAAGGTTGTCGACTTGATATTGCTATTATTGCAAAGATTTGGAAGTTTGAGTTCCGTATCTCTTTAGAATTCACCTTGTTTTTGATATCTCGTTGTTAAAATTCAATTTAAGGCAATCAACCTGAATCATTCTATTGTGAAGGGAAACCATGACCACTGTAAATAAAATTTAGCTTAGGTTCTAGAATTCAAGGTTCAATTTAAGGTCATTAAGACCATCGCTATTGTAAATTGAGTTTTCTAGATCTTTAGGTATAAGTTCTTAATCCAAACTGGGCAGGCTTCAATTTTCATCACGACTCGTCTTCTTTTCGCCCTCAATTTAAGATAGTGACATGTTGTTGAGCATGAGTTAGACGGACTGAGTACATTTGTTTGATTTCTTACTGGTTATTCATTGTTCATCACTTTCTTCTTTGTTATTACTCTCAATTTAAACTAATGACTAATCCTATTAATGGGTATGGTAGAGCGAATTGTATAATTTGGATCACCAAGCCTAAGTTGTATTGAGTAGCTCTGATCTCTCTCTGTGTTTTCAATTTAAGTTTATCAACTCCAAAACTTATTATCGTTGGACCTTAGAGAGTAAACAAGGTTCCTTATGTGTGTTCACCCTAAGCACTCTGGCTTTTTAGTTCGTCAAACGTTTCATCTTAGTCTTCTACCTAGTATTCTCAATTGGCAGTCAACCTGAATCCTACTATTATTGAATTTAGTTATGCAAATTGGATGCTTTAGTTTGTATTTTTTAATGTTATTTTTTCATTTTTTGTTTTACAAGGAAAACTTCACTTAGTTACTTATGTTACAGTCTTTTAAATACTTTGGCCTTCAACACGCGAAAGGCTGAAGATTAGACTTCGCCCCGCTCGAGATCGTCTTAAAGCCTAAAAAGCTTATCCAACAACTCTTCCCCATGAGAGTACGTGGATTGTCGAGAGCGCAGGCTCCTTGTCCCTCCCAATTCCTAATCGGATCAAGAATCAACATCTGTTGAATGAGCTCGACTTTAATTTTGAATTGGTCTTGAGCATCAATCCATGCTCTTTTAATCTCTTCAAACGAAGGAAAGGGGAAGGGTTCTTCTCTGAAAGGCGAGACTAGATAGCTTTAAAGCTATCCCTTCCAATCACTTAAATCAAGTGACTTGATCTTCCGGATAGGGGTACCTTGTATCCTTGCATGCGTATTCTAAATTAAAGTGGTTAAAATCACCACTATTGCTGAATATGAGTTAAGGAATACTTTGATGCATTTAATTGATGTCAGATCTCAAATTTTGATAACCTCAACTTAAGATAGTGACCGATCCTACTATTGTTGGTTGTAGTTTTGATAGAGATGATACTAAATCCTTAGTTTGGGTGATAGAATGAGCAAATCCCTTAGGAGTCAGCCAGATATATGAAGCTTAGAATTCATCGTCCATCCCTTCTTCCATTAGTCCGTCAACCATGAGCACTCCATTCTCTTTCTTCTAGAGCGCTCCATAGACATCTTCCATTAGCACTTTGGCCACATCTTTATCCTTGTAGTATGGGTGGACTATAAAGTGTGTTTACTATTCAGACAACCATTTCTAAAGATATCAATAACAATGATTAATGTAGACAAGGGCGAACAGAATCTTTGGGTTCATAGAGAAGAAGTTCGGTTTAAACTAAAAAAGGTGATGAATATGGTTTTTTTCTCTGGAAAAGTTAGATGAATGGTTGATTGAAGCATCTAACCTAGGTGGAAATGAGATCAGTTTTCCAAGTAAATAGGTATCAAAATTACATGTCTTAAAACATCTCTGTTACTAGCATTCTTTTACCTGGAATAACAAATGGCTAAATGTTCATCAAGTTTGTTACAGATTATTCGTTTAGAATAATCTTTTGAGCTTCAGCTTAGTCGGTGCTAAATTAACCAAAAAAAAGTACCAAAATAAATGAAAAGCATGATAAAGAAGAATTTTTATGAAGAAGGCAAAATGAGACCTCGTATTATCGACAACTCAAATTCATTGCGCAAGCGAACTGAGTGATCTAGATTTTTTTTGTCTTTAATACTAGAACAAGTCAAAAGTGATGACTTCTTTCACTAATGAAAATTCAGTAATTTTCATTCAGCAATATAAAAACCAATTTAACTTCCCTTCTTCTTGCAATCAATGTAACAAACCTAATTTAAAGTTTTCTCTCTTTAAAAGTCTTCATAGCCGCAACTCTCAAGTTTTCAAAATTCCAATTTGTGTTCAATTTGTGATTTCAGTGACCAAAATATGAGCTCCATTCTTAATCTTATGCTTTCATTTTGATTCTCATACTAATAGATGCATATACCAGTATAGAATAGTTTATTATAATGTTGAGGTTATCATACTTGGTTCACATAGAGAATTGATGAGTTGGTTGTGTTAGTAAGTTATGTTAAGGCTAAGGAGAAGAGTTTGTGAATAAATTGGGAATAATGAATGTGGATGTCTGTTGCATTGAGTAAATATTTTGTTAGAATTTGGTTTATCGTTAGGAATTAAAAATCTAAAGAAAATATTATAGGTATGACTAATACTAATTTGGGAAAAAATTAAGGAATCCTAGAAGGGGAAGGAAATAGTAGACTCACTCAAGGATACGGATCGTGTTGCTATATTCCTAAGCTATGTGCGCATGAAGTAGGATTAAACATCAAATCTCTCATTGATATACCAATTGTTGATAAGGTTAGAGAAATGGATTAATTTACTCTAGTGGAGGAATACGATGAATTCAAAAAAGAGCTAGTCCTAGAATTTCATCAGAATGCTCATATGACCAGTTTTAACACCATTAGAGTGAATATTGAATGATTTTGGGTAAGATTCACACGTGAGAGAATCAACAAGCTATATGAGATTGAAGCACACTTCAAGAAGAATTAATTATTCTATAAAAGTTTTAAGGCCAGACTGGAAGATGAAATTTTAGAGGTTTTGGAGAAAGCATTGCTAAAGGACAGTTTGTTGGACACTAAGAAGATATTATCCAACCAGCTGACTGTAGAAATGAGGTTTTGGTAGAATTGGCAGTGCCATAATTTGAGTACAGACATGAAGGGATCCAAGCTAGAGAAGACCGGACTAAAGGTCTTATTGAGCATCAAGGAAAACAAACCTATCAATATTGGACTACTTAGGATCCAATACCTTAGGGAACAACTTGCACAGAGGTATAAAGACAATCGTATCTATCTTTCCTACCCTGCTTAATTTATAATTTATGTAGGGAATCAAACGTGACTGAATGATGTGGATGTCATGAGGAAGCCACTCCAATCAATAAATATGCAAGAGTGGACAAAGACCAATTCTTTACAAATATATATAAGATGAAAACATGAAATATCAATATAAAACCTTAATAAAATATTACTAAAAGAAGATATAATGAAAATTCCACGATGCAAAAAAAAAAAAAAATACATTAACAAATATAAGCTAAAAGATGATGAGCCATTGAAAGAGTAAGTGCGTGATGCGGATGAAGTAAAAAATAAGAATGAACATTTGAGAAGAAGTAACCAAAAATGTGAATATCGAATTTGAGAAGAGTCTATAAAAAATATACGTGAACAACCATGAGTTAGTGATGTATTAGAATTGTAATGCCTGAACCACCACCGGCAGTCAGGTACATGAATATGAACGCCACGAAAGATAGACAAATAGAGATAAAGACAGATAAACGGAATATATATATATATATTGATACATATACATAGGATCAAATCCAAAATACATTCCTTGTAAATATCAAATCTGAATATTATAAACTAATTACACAGCGTTACATCATAAGAAACTGTTCTAAAATATCTCAACATATAATATGAAAATATGAATTAAAATTCAGTTAACAACTGAAATATAGGAAAATTCATTAAAAAAAATCCAAAACTTAATAATTCTGAAAACAATACTAAAATAGTAAACTATGATGCTAGAGCTGATGCAAATGCGAGACTGAACTCGTGTCCTTACTACACCACCTAACTATCTGAACGCAACATTTTCCATTCCGATAAAAAAAATTAACATACAAAACAAAAATATAAAAGCAACAAGGTCAGACTATCAATGTCTAGTTGGTAAGCCAATATCCAACAACCACATACATAAAGCGTCTAAAATTAACATATTTCACATTAACACACATCAAATGCATCCTACTTGATCACCTAAGTTTCACTCGCACCGGGAGCAAACAAGGGCAGCCTATAATTCGAAGCACAAAAGTGTTCTAAAACTATATAAAAAAAAATTAATTATTTAGGAGTATTTACATCATCTAAAAGGCTCTATAACTTAAAATGGCTCTAACTTACTCAATTAAGTTCGAATTAAGTCTATTATATCATTCTAGAAAGGGAATTACGAAATGGACAACTTTAAAAAGTGCAATGAGGATCTTAGGCTGAGTCGTAGTCGAAATAGGTCAAATTCTTATGTTTTGGGGGTCAAAATAACCAATTACTATTTTAACTAGTCTAGTCCAGTTTATTTCAACCATTTTAACTTCTAAACATCTTATTAGACATTACCAGAATATATACTAAATTCCAACCATTTTGTCCTACACCCAGAATTCATGTTAAAACCTAAAATTATCAAAACGGCCTAGAATAGCCTAATTGAACAACATAGGTACAATCCTAAGTCAAATCTGAATCAACCCAGCATTATAAATCATCTAAAATCTAACCAAAATAGCAAGTACCTATCCTAACAGCAGTAATAAAATTTAACTAGCAACAATCAAACTAACCAACAACAATTAAACTAACCAGCAACAAATAAAAAAAAGGACAACAAAACAAAGCAGAACAAAATAAAATGGTAGTTCATATTATTCTAATTTCAGAGTACAAATATATTAATATGCTCGTTCTTAGGTTAATAACGAAATCAGGAAAGCAAAAACAGGAAGCAAATAGTGAGTAGAGCTCTAGAAATAGGTCAGAGACCCCAAACAGGTTGATGTCGTCAAATCTAGACAGAAAATAGGCAATTCAAGGCCTGTACGCTATAAGGCATGCCGATCTTATCACTATTACGCCATGAACAGGGCTTTAATTTCAGATTATCAAAGTTATAATTTATATTCCAGATAGTAGCAATTAATCCCAAAAAGCATATTAATACGGCAACATAGTAAATAGAGTATTTCAGCAGCTAATTTCAGCAGCTTAACAGAGAAATCACAAGTACAGAACACGACAGAACCAAATAAACTTCATATTACAGCTGAACAGATCAATTCAGATAATAGCCTAAATAGAGCTAAACCAAATTCAATTTCAGATATATATATATATACATATTTAATTCGATGCAACATAGAATAATAGAAAAAACATACTCGTGGGGGCTTAAACATTGATACTAAACTCTATTCACTAATCCTCTTCCAAACTACTCATGATGACGGTCGCCAACACCGTCGCCTAACAAACAATCAGATCAATGAAATCAATATCAGACTCAGATAGAAATTTGTAAGTTAGGGTTTTAAACTTGCAGATCATTAGAGGCACCAAAACCGATTTAAAGACTCAAAAATCTGTTGAAAACAGTTATTTTGAAAACCCAATTAAATCATAAAATAGACTTACAAGGTTACCTTGAAATTGAAAGGAAAAAGACTCAAAGAATAGCTCCTTAAACGCTTGACTGAATGCTTACAAAATCCCCTTTGAACATATCAAATTATTTGGGACAAAATCCAAAAGATAAAAATCAGCTAGGGTTTGATTTTTCTGAAATTGGGAGAGGAGAGAACGTGTATTTTTTGTGGGTTTAGGATTCTGAACGTGAAACCTAGTTTTCACCCTAATTAACAAAAAATTTCAAATAACTCCACCAAAATTCTTTTAATCAAAATTTTACCCAACTTGAAAAGTAATTACAAAGTCAAAGGAAATTCCTATAATGTTCCAAAATTACTCTTCGAAAAGAAATTTTTAAAACATAAGGACTGACTCGAAAATTTGGGTGTCTCTAATATGACCATTTTACCCTTAGAAGAAAAATAACAGAAATAATTAGTTTGATAAAATAAAATAAATTAGCCCCAACTTACGACGAGACAAGAGTAGATTATTACATCAAATTATACAATGATAAAAGGTATAACAATTATTAAAAAAAAACAAGAAATAACCAGGCAGCCATTGTTGATGAATTATTAGTATGATATGTAATGCGATTTTAGTGAAATGTTGAATAGTTTGGTCTTTTTTATAAACTTTAATTTCAACATCTTAAACGTTCATACTATCAAGGTTTTAGAAATTAATGTTGTTGACCAAATCAATTATTTGATTTCACTAATAACCAAACAAAATACTTATAAAAATTAAATGTTTGAATTTTTTCGAACCTTTAAAATTTATTTTAAAAAACTAACATCTAATTGAAAATTATGTTTAACAAACTGGGTTTAAGATTGGGTAGTTCAACTATCAAGTCAATAAATATATCATTTTGTTCATGTAGTTGAGAATCAGAATAAAAATATCAACCTTATATCATTTTCCAATTGTATTATTTTTTGGTAGAGGATGACCTCATCTAGAAATATAAGGAATTCATAATAAAAAATCTATTTTTCCACCTTTATAAAAAGAAGAAACGTTGTCGAGTAATTAATCTCATCCAATATCCTTTAATTTTGTACCAGTTTTTTGCTAGAAGAAAATTAGTTGCATCACATTTAATATATCATAAGACTTATGCTACAAAGGTTGAAAAAGTGAATTACTAATCTTTATAATACCTTATATCAGATGCAAAATAAAAACAAATTCAATCGTAGTCATTGTTTAATAGTTCGTATATGCTTCTACTCACTCAAAATTGGTAACTTCATCATCAATCAACTTAAATAAAATTTTAAATGTCATACGGAAATATCTTATCAAATTTAAAGTAGCTCTACAATGAGAATTCTAACAAATATCACTAGCTTTTTGTAACATTCTAAGTTGGTTAAGACCTCTTCTACTACCAATTTCATGAATTTCAATTAAAAATAAAGAGAGTTATATCTTCCATTTGATATTGTTTAAATTCCTCATTACGTTTGCTCATAGGGATGACAACGGGTTAGGTTCGGACGGGTAAGCCGATATCCATACCCTACCTATATATCCTATTACCCTAATATAAACGGGCGGGTAAATACCCGCGGGTATGGATATACTCACATGTATACCCATATAAAATTCACCTAATAAAAAATTATAATTTGTATCTAATTGTTAAATATAAAACTTTAAAAAATTAAAATTTTGTTATCCAATGAATATAATTCTATACAAATAAAATATTTTATTTACAGCATTGAAATATTTTTATTATTCAACTATAGTATTTTCTACTCTAATTGTTTTTATTTAATTTCAATAATTTATTAAGATATGACAATTAAGTAGAGTAAGATTAATTTCCATAAATTAAATCTAAAATATTTTAAAATAATATATATTACTATATTAAACGGGTAGCAGATGGCGGGTAGGATATTTTTCTTTACCCGTACCCTACCCATACCCATGGCAAGTATGAAAATTTTTACTCATATCCGTCCGTGATGGACGGATATCCGCGGGTACATGGGTAGGCAGGTAAAATTGTCATCCCTATTTGCTCAAGACTCGAATAATATTTAAATTTGCAATTAAATTATTGAAAATATTATGAATAAAAATTACCTATTTGTTTGATACAATTACAAGATTAATCGTAGCTGATGTATAATGAGTATAGTAAGTATATAGAGAATTCTTTGAAATAAAAGCTTGTATTCCATTTCATCGACCACACTTAATACTTGCTCCCTCGTAATTTTGTACATGGATATTTTACATATTCAAAATTATGATAAGATAATGCAGAATATATAAATACTTTCACACTTAATGTTGTGATATTTAAAACATGAACAAGCTCAAAAAGGCTCAAAGAAACTATGATTATGCATAAATATTAGGAATATAACCATTTATTCCTTATGTGAATTCATCACGAGTTTCATTGAAAATTATATAGAATTTTGTATCTCCAATTTTCTTACGAATTGAATCTTCATTCGAGTAACAACAACTTATAAAATCTCTTTTTAAATAGCAAGAGAAGCGTAAATGACATATATTTTTTTAGCATTTTATTCAGCACTACTTCTTTAACATTTCCATTTTATGAATCTAATATTTGTAATAGTTTAAGAATATTTCCTCTATTTATTAAGGACGCACTCCAATTATTATCTCTAGAAGTGCATCCATTATATACAACCTTAATTGAAGTTCTTACTCTAAGGTTCCGTGTGTGTTTGTTTGTTTTATTTTTTTCAAATAGTCTTATTGTTTTAGTCTTGGCATTTCATTTGTTTTTTCATTTTCACACATTCTAGATCTATTATATTTATTGGTGCATTTACTAATTTACCCTTACATAAGTTTGAATTGTTTTATTCTTATTTAACAAATATTATTCTCATCCAATTCAATGTTAGAAATAGGTCATTAATTAAATTGACTTTAAGATAATTTTTTTTTTTAAAGTTCATTTACTTTTTTTTTAAAATTTTTTTTATCAATTTAAAAAAATGTACCAAAATTTGTTTTAGGAAAAAAAAAAAACCCTATATTAATTAGTATATTTTTAAATGTCTTTCAATTTTTTTAATAATATTATTTTGTTAATTATAAGTATATTATTATTTATTATAATAATTAAAATTTTTAAATATAATATTTAATATATTAAAATAATATATGTATATATAAATTAAAATGAATCAATACTAGACCTAGTCATAGGGTCGGGGATCCGCCCAACCCGTCCCGACCTGACCCGTAAAATTTTCTGTTTGACTATGTTTTGTTTGGCCCTGCCCCTGACCCGGCCCGACCCTCAAAATAGGGGACCCTGTATAATGTAGAGCCGAGTTAGGATCAATATTTCGACCCTCTTAGCCCGACCCGATCCTATAATATTAAATTTAATTATATAAATTAATATTTATATTTATAGATTTTATACCAAACCCTAAACCTAAAAATTTTTTGCATCACTAGAGTTATACTAAAATACCACAAACCTACAAATTTCCACCATTGTCACAATTAAATCTTTGATTTCATAACGAAATAAGCAATAACAAATATCAACATCAAGATTTCTAAATTTTTGGTAGAAGAGAAATCTAAGGTAAGGATTTTATTTAACTTTAGATTTTAGACTTATTTTAATTTAATTGTTAGATTAATTTTTTCTTTATATTTGATACTTAAATTTTAATTGATGAATTATATATATATTTTTTATAAATTTTATTAACATATTAATATATTAGAGTCAGGGTCGACCCAAGGCCCGCCCTTCCATTCAGGGCTAGGGCTAGTGTCAGACCCTGACTATTTTATTATAGGGTCGGGCCGAGTTAGGGTCAAGAAAATTTGGCTAGCTACGCCACTTGGCCCGACCCTGATTTTGATCAGGTCTAACCAATACATGGCAAACTTTATGACAAACTTTGTAATAAGTGTACTTCATTGATTTACAAATTTCAATATATACACTATTTACAAGATATGCAATTAATGTAATTTATGCCACAAATTATACAATCACAATCTATGCTATTTTTTAGGTAATAATATTATAAGTGTATACTATACATTAAAAAATATATATATTTAATTAAAATGAGACATGTAACATAGATATTAATTTTATTTCTGACATTATTTATAAGATAGAGAGATGGAAATAAATGCAGAAAAGTGTTTGATTTCAGAGAATTGCGATTGATTTTATAAGAAGGGTAAAATTGTCCAATATAAATGATGAGTTCATAAATCACTTATCCATTTAGAATAAGTGGTTAAATTTAAATTTTTTAAAAAGTCTTATTTAAGTAGACAATAGATAAAAGTTGAAAAAATAAACCGATTCAAATGTCTAAAAAATAGATATTAGACGTAAAAAGACTTTTTGCTAAAAAAAAAAAAAAAAAAGAAACGGGAGTGTATTTTCCACAGTTTTCTATTATGTATAATTTTCAAGCAATTTTTTTTTTTTTTTTATTTGTGGAGGTTGATTCATCCATTTCTATGTTTTTTTTTGTTTTTTAATTCTTATGAGAGGCTATGTGGTTATAATATTTTCTTGCATTAGTTAAGAAATGACAAAATTTTCCATTCTTAATTTTTTTTGACTTTTTAAATCCACTAATAGTTGAAAGTAGTTCCTACGGTGAAAAAAAACAATAAAGAAGTATCACAAACAATAAAGAAGTATCACAAACAATAAACATCATTTTTAGAAGAATATTCCAACTATGTTAGATTTAATTAAAACCAATACTATTGGATGCTAGCTTGTGAAAAATTGATCATACTTTTGGATAATGTTCTTACTTAGTTGATTTGACCAAACTTTTATATAAGCTTGATCAATTTTATCATGTAAATTAACTAGATAATCTTGTATTTTTCTAAGCAATCTTAAGTCACGCTCCAAAAGTTTGATATCAACATCACCAACAACATTTGTTTAATATTTTTTAGATCGGCTAAAAATATCTTGATTCTTAGTAGATGATGTGTCATGGATGCAATTAAAATGAAATGGTTTAATACGTATTTTTATATCTTGTGTGACATAAGCACACAACAAACCCATGCAAGATAAAAAAGTTATTGCATATGCGTCGAGGTAATTGCGGACACATGAATGTAATTACCCTACTCATAATCTCAAGTTGGTTGCAATTGTCTTTGCATTGCAGATTTGGAGGCATTATCTGTATGGTACAAAGTGTTATGTGTACACTGATTATAAGAGCCTACGGTACATGTTTGTACAGAAAGATTTGAATCTTAGACAACATAGGTGTGTTGATATCTGAATGATATATTAAATAGTAAATTTCATGCTTAGTCATCCATAAAATTTTATTAATTTAATTCAAAACCAAACATGCACTTATATTTTTGAATAAGTTCTAATAAACCCAAAATCACCCAATTTTTTAAACACTTTATTTTTGAACTTATTTTGCAAAAGTTCTAATAAACCATCCAAAACTAAAACTACTGGTAATTTTGGTAAGGTGTGAGTAGTTTTTGTGTTTGTAAGTGGTTTTGTTAATTATGTATTTTTAATAATTTTTAAAAAAATTTATTCAATAATTTTACTAAATTTTAAATTGTTATTAATTAATTTTAATTTTTATTTTTTTTAATTTTTAATTTTACATTAACTAAGCAAATAATTATGTAGTTTTAGAAAATTTCAAATTTTAATTAATTTCTAAAATTTTATTTTACTAAATTAAATAAATTATTTTTTACGTACTTTAGTTTATTTTTATATTTTTTTTGTAGGTTCTAGTAAATAAAAAAAAAAAAACAAAAGGTAATAAAAATATTAAATAAAATATTTTAAAATTATTGATACTACATAATAATTTTAAAAATTACTAAAAATATTAAACAAAATATTTTAAAATTATTGATACTACATAATAATTGGTTTTAGTTTAGTAAAATTAAAGTTAAAATAATTATTAAAAATTATTTAACCAAACATTAGCAAATTATTAAATCTACCTTTACTTTAGTAAAATTTGAAACTAAAAATAAAAATAAAAAATTTTAAACCAAATATTTTTTAAAAAAAATACTAAAAAATTATAATAATTGATTTTAGTTTAGTAAAATTTGAAATAAAAATTAAAAGAATAAAAAATATTTAAATTATTTTATAAAAAATTTAGTAAAATTATTAAATAAAAATTTTAAAATTATTTAATTTTATTTTGTGTTTTTTACCGAATATTTATTTATTCTTTTTAACTTTTTTTAAATATACATTTTATAAATTTTATATGATACCAAAATATACGGTAGCTGATAAACGACCTCCTCCTCCTCCTCCTCCTCCTCCTCCTCCTCCCTCCTCCTCCTCCTCCTCCTCCTCCTCCTCCTCCTCCTCCTCCTCCTCCTCCTCCTCCTCCTCCTCCTCCTCCTCCTCCTCCTCCTCTCCTCCTCCTCCTCCTCCTCCTCCTCCTCCTCCTCCTCCTCCTCCTCCTCCTCCTCCTCCTCCTCCTCCTCCTCCTCCTCCTCCTCCCTCCTCCTCCTCCTCCTCCTCCTCCTCCTCCTCCTCCTCCTCCTCCTCCTCCTCCTCCTCCTCCTCCTCCTCCTCCTCCTCCTCCTCCTCCTCCTCCTCCCCCCTACGAGTTGCGAGTTAAACAGGTCAGCCAGCGAGCCATTAATTTTTTAAAATAGATATTGAAAATTAAAATTAGGAAAAATTATGTAAAATAACCCAAATGAAATTTAATATTTTAAAACTAATCTAAAAAAGTTTCTTTTATATTATTGATACATTCAAACTTTGATTTATTGTGTGTTTGGTAGGTAGTTTTTTAAGTAGCGATTAGATTTTTCATTAGCGATTTGTCAATTTAACTGTTTGGGAGAAGTTTTTGCATTAGCGATTAGATTTTTAATTAGCGATTTTCAAAACGCTACTTCAAGTAGCTTTCCACGAATCGTAAATAAAAAAGCTTCAATTTTACCCTTATCAATTTATGAGAATTACTAAACTACCCTTAATAATATTAAAAGCTTCTATTTGTACTAAATTAGGTTAATTTTAATAATATTTTATTTATTAAATAAGATTTAAAATAATTAAATATATTTTTTAGTTACTCTATATTTTATTTATTTATTAATTAGTTGATAACTAAAGGATAGTTGGTTTTAAATTAAAAATCTTGAAATAAAAAAATTATTTAAAAAAGAATACTAACACTAATAATTATATTGTAAGGTAAAAATAATATATATTATACTGTTTATGTAATTTTATATCTAACAGCTACTTCAACATCTAATTATTATTACCAAACACTCATGTCAAATCGTTACTTCAACATCTAATTTAAAAGCTAACAACTAATCGCTACTTCAACCGCTAACACAACATACACAAGGCAAGAAATAGAGATAGAAAATAAGACACAAGGTTTTTACGTGGAAACCCAAAACGGGAAAAGACCACGGCCGTCAGGACGACGAGAGACTAATTTACTAGGTAACAATAAAGCAACAGTTACAACCAGAATATCACTCTCTCACTCCCTAATCCAATTACATTGGTTACAGTTTCACATACAAGTTCTCCTCATATGGCTCTCACAGGATAACAAGACTCGATCCTAGAACTCAAGATCTCCATGGTCTCCATGGTTCCCAGGCCCTCATGGGGTACCTCCCAAACCTAACCAACTAGATCTACATTGTTCTTTCAGGATATCTAATAATAGATACAAGCACCATATTTATAGCATTAGATTACTTAGTAATCCTAAACCATTAAGAAAACCTTTTCCTATTTAGGATTCTCAAGGATCTCTTTCCTAATTAGAATTCCATATTAGGAAATACCATTCCTAATCAAATATGATACTTCCAAAACAGTCTTCAAGCCTTTTCCAAATTACCAACCAATTATGGATACCGGAATATACCCGAATTTTCGTCAAAATCCTAACAAACCACCCCTTGACGAAAATTCCCTTTGTCCATTTCTGACGACCATAACTCAAACCAGAGTCATCATACCCCACCATGAAGGTATATCCACTCAGGTACGATCCATCCCAAGACAACCCATTCAGGAACCATCAACCCAAGATTTTCTTTTCTCGGCACATGTCGAAAACACTTGCTGAATAAACCATGGTGCAGCTTCCTACATCAGCTTCCAGGAAACTCCTCAGCCATCGACATACTTTCCACCACACCCACATCCATGCTGATCAGATGCCCGTGCAATTATGGACACACTAGAATTATTCCACCATTTATCATGACAACCTTGGTGGTTCAAAACATGTCATAAGGATACCTATCCCAGCGTACAGTCGGAGCCTTTGCCGAATCGCTCCTCACAGTCCTTCCTTATTCGAGTTCACCAGCCACTTGATCAAAATTCTCAGCCCACAAAGATTCCAAAAATACCACTAGTCAAACCCTCAATTTTATTTTGATTATTTGACCAGACTTGAATCTTTAACCAGATCTTTTTATCTTTATTTGCGTTAACAGAGAAACACAAAAGTCTCAAAGCTACCTTACCACCACAATCATGCATGTCGTAGATCACCACCGCCATCGCTCGAGAAATACCGTCGAAACTTTTTCATCCCTACGATTATTGCAGACTAGATCTTGACAACACTTGCGGATATTTTTTTTCAACTTTAATTTTTTTTTCTCACGCAACCAGCTCAAACTCGACCAGAGAAACCAAATCTATATTTTTCAGAACTTCTAGAGACTCCGGAAGATTTACCCATCCTTCAAAACCTTTCGCTTTCATCTTACCTTAAACCCATGTTTACTTTGACCAAACCAAAACTCACGGATCACATCAATGCTAGCTCACAAACCAGGGGCTCTGATACCAGTTGTTGGGAAAACACGGCTAGCTCCGATACCACTTGTTGAACAAATCGGTGATCCATTGCAGCGGAGACGAGTATTGTTAACCACAAAGTAAAATAACATACACAAGGCAAGAAATAGAGATATAAAATAAGACACAAGGTTTTTACGTGGAAACCCAAAACGGGAAAAGACCACGGCCGTCAGGACGACGAGAGACTAATTTACTAGGTAACAATAAAGCAACAGTTACAACCAGAATATCACTCTCTCACTCCCTAATCCAATTACATTGGTTACAGTTTCACATACAAGTTCTCCTCGTTGTTGGGAAAACACGGCTAGCTCCGATACCACTTGTTGAACAAATCGGTGATCCATTGCAGCGGAGACGGGTATTGTTAACCACAAAGTAAAATAACATACACAAGGCAAGAAATAGAGATAGAAAATAAGACACAAAGTTTTTACGTGGAAACCCAAAACGGGAAAAACCACGGCCGTCAGGACGACGAGAGACTAATTTACTAGGTAACAATAAAGCAACAGTTACAACCAGAATATCACTCTCTCACTCCCCAATCCAATTACATTGGTTACAGTCTCACATACAAGCTCTCCTCATATGGCTCTCACAGGATAACAAGACTCGATCCTAGAACTCAAGATCTCCATGGTCTCCATGGTTCCCAGGCCCTTATGGGGTACCTCCCAAACCTAACCAACTAGATCTACATTGTTCTCTCAGGATATCTAATAATAGATACAAGCACCATATTTATAGCATTAGATTACTTAGTAATCTTAAACCATTAAGAAAACCTTTTCCTATTTAGGATTCTCAAGAATCTCTTTCCTAATTAGAATCCCATATTAGGAAATACCATTCCTAATCAAATATGATACTTCCAAAACAGTCTTCAAGCCTTTTTCCAAATTACCAACCAATTATGGATACCGGAATATACCCGAATTTTCGTCAAAATCCTAACAAACCACCCCTTGACGAAAATTCCCTTTATTCTTTTCCAACGACCACAACTCAAACCAGAGTCATCATACCCCACCATGAAGGTATATCCACTCAGGTACGATCCATCCCAAGATAACCCATTCAGGAACCATCAACCCAAGATTTTCTTTTCTCGGCACATGTCGAAAACACTTGCTGAATAAACCATGGTGCAGCTTCCTACATCAGCTTCCAGGAAACTCCTCAGCCATCGACATACTTTCCACCACACCCACATCCATGCTGATCAGATGCCCGTGCAATTATGGACACGCTAGAATTATTTCATCCTTTATCATGACAACCTTGGTGGTTCGGAACATGTCATAAGGACACCTATCCCAACGTACAGTCGGAGCCTTTGCCGAACTGCTCCTCACAGTCCTTCCTTATTCGAGTTCACCAACCACTTGATCAAAATTCTCAACCCACAAAGATTCCAAAAAATACCACTAATCAAACCCTCAATTTTATTTTGATTATTTGACCAGACTTGAATCTTTAACCAGATCTTTTTATCTTTATTTGCGTTAACAGAGAAACACAAAAGTCTCAAAGCTACCTTACCACCACAATCATGCATGTCGTAGATCACCACCGCCATCGCTCGAGAAATACCGTCGAAACTTTTTCATCCCTACGATTATCGCAGACTAGATCTTGACAACACTTGCGGGTATTTTTTTTTCAGCTTTAAATTTTTTTTTTCTCACGCAACCAGCTCAAACTCGACCAGAGAAACCAAATCTATATTTTTCAGAACTTCTAGAGACTCCGGAAGATTTACCCATCCTTCAAAACCTTTCGCTTTCATCTTACCTTAAACCCATGTTTACTTTGACCAAACCAAAACTCACGGATCACATCAATGCTAGCTCACGAACCAAGGGCTCTGATACCAGTTGTTGGGAAAACACGGCTAGCTCCGATACCACTTGTTGAACAAATCGGTGATCCATTGCAGCGGAGACGGGTATTGTTAACCACAAAGTAAAATAACATACACAAGGCAAGAAATAGAGATAGAAAATAAGACACAAAGTTTTTTACGTGGAAACCCAAAACGGGAAAAACCACGGCCGTCAGGACGACGAGAGACTAATTTACTAGGTAACAATAAAGCAACAGTTACAACCAGAATATCACTCTCTCACTCCCCAATCCAATTACATTGGTTACAGTCTCACATACAAGCTCTCCTCATATGGCTCTCACAGGATAACAAGACTCGATCCTAGAACTCAAGATCTCCATGGTCTCTATGGTTCCCAGGCCCTTATGGGGTACCTCCCAAACCTAACCAACTAGATCTACATTGTTCTCTCAGGATATCTAATAATAGATACAAGCACCATATTTATAGCATTAGATTACTTAGTAATCTTAAACCATTAAGAAAACCTTTTCCTATTTAGGATTCTCAAGAATCTCTTTCCTAATTAGAATCCCATATTAGGAAATACCATTCCTAATCAAATATGATACTTCCAAAACAGTCTTCAAGCCTTTTTCCAAATTACCAACCAATTATGGATACCGGAATATACCCGAATTTTCGTCAAAATCCTAACAAACACAACATCTAATGTAACATCTAGTGTCAAACATACACTTAAAAAATAACACTTCACAACTCTGAAGGGCCTCTTCACAAACCCGTGAATGACGAAGAATTATTTTTGAAAAGCGAAAGTTTAATAGATTTTTTTTATAAAATTTATAAAATTGGGCTATACAGTGTTAATAAAAGTTATAAAATGACAAAAATGAAATTTTCCTTTAAAATTAATATATATTATATAATAAACAATTTCATATTAATACTATTTAAATTCATTTAACCATTAAATTAAAGTTTAATAATTTAATTTTATTATTTTGGTCATTTATAATTAAATTAATACTTAAAATTTAATTATTAAATAATAAATTATTTTATAAAAATTTGTTTAATAAAAATTTATATATAAAAATAACTTTTTTAATATTATATAATTAAATATATAAAATATTTAATATGGTGATTAGCAGGCTAACCCGCGAATTATAATACCAACGGAAAAACCGTCGGTTAAATAAATGGGTTAAGCGCGTTATTTTCACGACGGGCTGAAATTGTGGTCATTCTAATCCGACCCACATCCAAATTAGACGGCCCATCCACGGTCAACGACCCATCTACCAACTCTAATTTTGACGTTTGCTACATACTTCAGCTCCACCCGGCCCATATAAACCTCGCGGGCCCCTTGTATAAATCCACACGTCAAGAAGCTGACGGATGGAGGGACTCCTTTTGACAGCTCTACCGTTGATCAAACATCATCTCCTCCATCAACGTAAGATATAACTTGCATTCATTAGAAAAATTCAACGCCTGCATATTTGTGCGCGTGTTGGTGGTGGGTCTCTCCCTGACATTTACATAATTCAATGGAAGTAGAAGACAACTCCTCCTCGCTTCTCCAGTCTAAACTGGACGCTGGAAAATTACAACACGGGTCCCGATTCTCACTTTCTTCTTTCAATTTCCGTTCCTCGCCGTTGTTTTCTGCAATTCCCTTTAATGTATTCTTAAATTTTCAGATGCGAGCATTATCGGAGACGATGCAAAATTCGCGCTCCTTGTTGCGATAAGATATTTCCTTGCCGCCATTGCCACAACGATACCGTCGTAATTCCCGCTCCCCTCTCTTGGAATTATCTATTACATTTTACTGTCTGATTCATAAAACTTTTTTGGTTTTACTGTTTATTTATTAGAACTCGTCGAGTAACCCTAAGGAACATCACGAACTGGTCAGGCGAGATGTGAAGCATGTATGTATTTGTATGCTAAATCTTGTTATTTATTTATATTTGCGTACGTGTAATTGATGATTTTTCTGTGTTTGCGAATTGGTAATGCCAGGTTGTTTGTTCACTTTGTAACACGGAGCAACAGGTGTGATTTTCATGTATTTAATAGGCGTTTCTTTGCTCATATATATGTTTTGTTTTTATTGTTTTGTGTTTGTACTAAGTTTTTGTTTTCTCTAGGTTACTCAAGTTTGTTCCAATTGTGGAGTCAAGATGGGGGAATATTTCTGTGACATTTGCAATTTCTATGATGATGATGTAAGATGTAATGTGCTATTGGTTGCTTAATTTATTAAGTGGGAATTGAAGTGTGTAATGTTGTTATATTTTGGATTGAAATTTCGTGTTTTATTTCGATTGTACAGACTTCAAAGGGACAATTCCATTGTGATGAATGTGGAATTTGTAGGTTAGTGAACTAGTTTCAAAATCATTGTTTGTTTCTGATTCTACTTCTTTTGTGGTGTTGGGGATAGAATACATTTGTTCACTGTTGAGCTGCTTTCTGATATTAGCTGTGTTTTCAGGGTTGGTGGTCGAAGTGAATTCTTTCATTGTCAGAAGTGCGGTATGCAATCTGACTACCTTGCTAGTAAAGTTGTGTTGTTAATGTTGGCTATCTGTTTCCCTGTCTTTTGAAGTTGCGGTTTGAATTTATGTGTTTTGAATAGGCCTTCACTGGTCAGTGCTTGGGTGCTTGCTGAGATGAAGTGATAATTTCTTCTTAATGACATTTTATTTACTTTGTTGTCTCATGAATTACTATTTGATAGGTATTATTCAGGCCCTATTCCACGTTCTTAAACACTAGTTAATTAGTTTTTTGCCATCTGCAAGGTAGTAGGGATCAATTTTCTGAAATTCTGTCTCATGAATTACTACTCGATAGGAATTATTCAGGCCGTGTTCCACAATCTTAAACACTGGTTAATTAGTTTTTGGCCATCTGCAAGGTAATATGGAACAATTTTTTGAAATTCTTGACCATAATTAACTAAAGTTATCATTCTTGAACTCTAAATTACTTTATATACAAAATTGTAGCCTGTTTTGTATGGATTTAAATTTGTTACTCATCTTTCAGTAACCGAGTTCTATCATATGACATTATTATAGTCCTTATTGAATTGTAGTATCCCATAGACATTGGTTGGAATATACGGTCCTGTATGGGTGTTTACTTGGAAATATGATCACCTGGAAGTTGGAACTTTGTATGTATGTCTGCATATGTGTCTACAAGTAAGTAGAAAGCCCGGTTATTGCACTCAGTTTGACTGCACACCCATATAAAATAATAAAAAGGAAACTATAGCTTAAACATTAAAATAATAGAAAGAAAACTGTTATAGACTAAAACGCCTAAACAGGAAAGGAAAGAAAATAAAACCTCATCAGAATAAACTAGTTTGCCTTAATTATAGTACTAATTACTAAAGCATATATATCGAATTAATAAAAAGATATATTTAAAGACCTAATATTTGTTAGCGTAATTTTGCTGGATTAGAAAAAGTTATCTTTAAGAGTTTTATGTTTAATAATAGTGTTAGTGTATATTTTTTCCTTTAATAATATTTGACTTGATTTTTATCTTAATTTGTTAGTGATATTGTTGTTATCCCTACTAATTATTAAATTGTAATTTTTTTATTATTTACATAAAAAAATTATTTTGTTTATCAAATTTGAATTGGTAGCTTGTATTTTGCATTTGTGAATCACTAATTGACAGTCATTCTGTTACTTAATCATATAATCCAACCTTGATGAGAACGGTTACAATTTATTTTGAATGATTTGTTTAAGTTATGGCTAAGAAATGCAGAAAGGCAGTCGTTTTAAAGACTTTTCAGCTGTAGAACTTTAAAATATCATTTATTTACATTAGCAATAAAACTCTTAATTACTAGACCTGTTTCTTAAAGTTAGATGTTAGTGTGTCCTCTAAACAAAGGGAAGCTGTTTAAGAATAATTTGCAGTTGAAGTTTCTATAATGCATTTGAGTTGTGACTTTTGAGGTTTGAATATATCTGTGGTTTCTCAGGAGTCATTAAGTAAATAAATACAGTTCTATTATTTATTAATCGGAATCTCAAATGTCTGAATGACAAAGTGAAGTGCTCCAAAAGTTTTTGGATACCGAATGAAACATTAAATTAAATAAAGTGACTCTTTTTAGTGGTTGTTTATCTTCTATTATTTTGGTGTTCAAATGCATAGATGGATGATAATGGATGTAGTTATGATTTTGGGATATTGAAGATTATATTATAACTGTCAATAACTTGATGAATGTTAATATTCCTTAGAAGTGGCGCGCAAGTGTAAAAGAATGTTTTAATATATTGAAGCTAGTGATAGATGATGGACAAGGAACTAGAAATACCAGAGGGACTAGATGACTAACTTATCAAATTGGAATTCGTGTTCAAAATAGAATATCATTGATGTAATAATGGAGCTTTAGCGATGTAATAATGGAGCTTTAGCCCTGGTTTACGATGTTCTTACTTCATGGTGGTGCAGATTATTATTAGCTTTCAAATGCTATAATCAATTTTTTACCTTCTCATAAATTGAATGGTAGAGAGCTTGTTATTAATATGCATTGAAATGTTATAATCTTTCTCTGCCTTTTCAGAAATTGGATGGATTCAGCTTGTAATTAATAGTTCAATTTACATTGTTTTGTTGAGAAAGCAATCATACATTTTAATATCAGTTGTGTCTTGGACATGAGGGGGAAGGATATAAATTTTTGGTCGAACCTTTCTTCTTTTTTCTAATTAACTGTTAGAAGTACAGGATCTTGCTACGCTGTGAGTGTGCAGAATAATCATGTGTGTGTGGAGAACTCCATGAAAAACTATTGCCCTGTCTGCTATGAGGTTTGTACTCTCCCTTTTATTTCATATTGACCTCTATTCATTATGATTTACCGATTGTTTTGTGTTCTATGATGACAGTATCTTTTTGACTCAATTAAAGGCTCAACAGTTATGGAGTGTGGACACACAATGCACTCAGATTGTTTTAAAGAAATGGCAAACCAAAACCAGTACAGTTCAAACAAATTATAATCAAATTTGTGCTATAGGAATAATTTAATGGTTCTCCATCTTTTTAACATGGATCTTAATTATTTCCCAGGTATAGATGCCCTATCTGCTCCAAAACAGTGATGAATATGTCTGATGTCTGGGAGCTGTTAGATTTGGAGGTATTAAGGTTTTCAATTTACATGAAAAATTTTCAACAGCTTAAGGCTTGTGATTAAGTTTTCCAGTTTGAGATACTCTCTCAGTCAGGGCCAATTGCAATTGTAGTGTTTCTTACTATCTGTTTCTCACTCGTGGATGTAGTTGCCCTTTTGTTATACTTTATGTTTCTCTGAGTTAGGAATTTAATGGATTCTTACAATACTTTACATGTGTTGCTTATGTCATATCTCTTTATGTGAACATCAAATCAGCCGTTGAATTGTATATAAATATACCACCAAAATCCAATTTATATATCCGTTTCCATTAGCATTCATAAAAACATAGCTTATATTCATGATCTTCAATGATTTCAGATTATGATTTTTCATCTTAGCCAAATTCTGTAATTCTTATCAACGTCACTCTTCCTTCGATCTTCCGAATTATATACCCTTTCATTTGAAAATTAGGTGATACTATTGACCTTCACTGATTTCAGGTTTTGATTTTATGGTTTGAAGCGCCAGAATATATCGTCTTGCCAACATCAGCAATATGTTTTTAGTTTCAGATTTTTCCAAGAGTTCAATTTTAGTTGCCAGCTAACATCTGGCCTAAATTAACTAGGTCTGGATTCCTTTTTCCTTGAGCAATAAGGAAATGGATTTATAGCTCACTCAATTTACATGTTCAATGGGGCTGTCTTAACCATTGTTTGTCCTTGTGTAATTCAGTTGGGTTGAATATTTCAACGGTTTGTTGGAAAATTGTCAGCGCGTCCTTTGCAGTCTAAAGTTTGGTGGATATTCAGTAGAGGCTTTACTTTTTGATGAATGTTTTCTTCTTTGTTGACAATGACACTGATTTAGTTTGGTTTTCTTTGACAGATTGAAGCTAATAGGCTGCCCGAGGAGTATCAATATGATGTAATAACTTCATCCTTGTGTTTACTATGTTGTCTTTGCTATGCACTTGCACTGGTTGTGCTAGCATCAGTTTGTTGTGATTTTTGATGATAGTGGTCGTTATTTGTTGCTAATATTCACATCTTGCATGTGATTTCTGAATCACTGATTTAATCTGTGGCGTAATACTCAGTAAGACTTATAAATAGATGTTAGAACCCTTTTCTACTAAAAAAAAAAAAACTTGGTTTACACAGGGAAGGTAACGTCCAATTATGATACCCTAATTGGCAACCATCCTATATGTTTCATCTAATATAGTCAATCTTAGTAGACGTTTCCGTATGTTTTTCTTTGCTGGAGTGGAAAACCAAACCCCTATAGGTTGAACAAATTTTAAGTATTGTTTTGATTTTGTGTCAAATTGCCACTTGACTTCCTCGCCAACACATCAACCTACTTAATCCTTCTACATTTATTTCATTTTTTTTTTTTTGTTTAATTTGACTAATCCTTGGACTGAGTAGCATGGTTATGTTTCAGGTTTCAATCCTCTGCAATGACTGCAACAGTACCAGCACAGCCCCATTTCATATCTTGGGACACAAATGCAGAGAGTGCAACTCATATAATACTCGTAGGATTTCTCCGCCAAATGGTGAAGAAGTCAACCTTTCAAATGTGAGAAGTTAGTTAACTTTACATGTGGGAAATTAGTTGATACTTATATTGTGATTCTTATTCTGAAAATTATATAATAGGATGTTGATTCACTCTCTCTTTTTAGGAGCATAAGAAAGAAAAAAGAGATTAGAAATATAATGTGATTTAATTAGCTGAAGCTTCAAATTACCCTGCATAATGAATACCAAATCTTTGAGTATCCATTGATCTGTCTTTGATTGGACATGTTTGTACTTAGTTACTTGGAGTTGTTTCCTTCCACAACCAGTTAGATATTAATTGCAGTTGATGATACGATGCTGAATTTGGAGGTCATGTGAAGGTTGATTAAAAATTTGCTGTTGTATTGTACAAGTGTTGTTGAGGGAATGAGGGTAGAGGATGTGTTGGCGTAAGGACTCTGAAATGAAGTAGACACATGAACTATCCCCATTTATTGGTGAAGAAAAGCAAAGGAAAGAATAGACAAACACTTTGTTGCTGACGCGGAAACTGATGGGTCATTCGAGCAACTTCTGAGGAAAGAAAATTGTCATGCCTGTGCCCCCACATGGATACTCAATCTCTCTTTCTTTTTTGTCTCTTTCAGTCATCTACCATTCTCCCTTCCCTTGGCATGTGGGTATTGTGTTTTAATATTTCTGTGTTGGGGGCTAAATGGATGATTAATCAGTGTGGAAACTTAAAGATTGGTGTCTCTGCAGTTGTTATTACCTTAACTACATCTGACCCGACCACCGTAGGGTATGCCAAATGATTAAGATCAGAAATAATGGGTGCGTACGGTTTACTAAACTGCCATTATATATATGTACTCACTTATGGGACGGAATTCATTGTTTCGTCCCTTGGTAGCTTAAGATATTAGTAATGGTTCAATTCAATTTTGACAGTCTGAATCAATTGGCTTTTAGAGCTTTCATCTACCGGAAGCTGTTTTTGCATAATTATGAAACATTGTGAAATTTTGATAACTCAATATTATCATATTTTAGAAAACATGATATTCAGTCTCATCCTTTTTGTATTTCTTTAGGAAATGCAAGAACCATGACTCTACGTGGGCCTGTCGTAACCATCCGAATCCATTTTTAACTGTCTACCATCTCGTTAACTTTTCATAGTCAGATGTGCAAAAACTACTTCTCTACAACTTATCCAAACACTTGCTCCCATTCGAATTTTCCTAAAACTTTTAAGATTTATGGTATTTGCATGTGGTCCATATTTAATTTTTCTATTCTGTGAGTATTTTCTTTTTTAAAAAATTCAATGATAATTTTTTATTCAATTTATATAAATTAAATTTCGTACCTACTAAAATATACATTTAGTGTTTTGTTAATAACTAAAAATATTTATAAAATAACAATGCTGTATATACCATTTGAATTATTAAAATAATTTTTTTATATTATTATTATTTTATTAAGTAGTTTATTTTTAATTTTGTATAGAAGTATTTAACACTTATTTTTTAAAAATTGAATTTTATTTTAAAAATCCGTATCATGAAAAGAAATAACAAATATAAAAATAACACAAAAGATATACTAATTAAATACATATACTTTGGAGTATTTTATATTCCATATAATTATATTGAATATATTTAATAGTTAAATACAAAATGTAAATTTATATTTAAATATTTAATTAATTAAATACAAAATTTTATTTAGTACCTAATATTTAAATAAATTTTAATAAATTATAAAATATAAATATATTTTATTTTAAATCTACAATCTTTTTATTTCAAATTTTGTATGTAATATTAATTACAGTATAAGGTAAAGCAATAACATCTTAGGTTATCTTGAAGTTTCGGAAATAGTAATAATAATAATAGTAATAATAATAATAGTAATAATAATAATAATAAAATTTGTTAATTTGTTTCTTAAAAAAGAATAATAAAATAGTAAATAAAAATATACAATTATCTGAACAGAACAAAATTCATGTGGAGGAGATTGAATCCACATTTCAAAGATAAATGAATCTACTGAAGATAGCATGCAGCATCTATACTATTGAGTTTTCAACAACTTCGACTGCTCCAAAAATTCAACACTGTCTTCTTTTTCCATTGCGGATAACAAAAAGGTTAAAGTATCATTTTCTTCATTTGAAAGAACACGAGAAATATATCATACCTTTGTATTGTATTCAAGATACTTCTTGCCCATCAAGTAACGATAAGACCTTCCTTTCTCTCTCTCTCTCTCTCTCTCTCTCTCTCTCTCATATATGCGCCATTTCAGAACCTTCATTCGTATCAACCCTAAAGAATGACGCCACCCGTCAATCAGCAGCTTTGCGATTACTGTAGTGACAGAAGCGCTGTTCTCTACTGCAGAGCTGACTCTGCTAAGCTTTGTCTTTTGTGCGATAGAGAAGTACACTCCACCAACCAGCTCTTCTCCAAGCACTCACGCTCCCAGCTCTGCGACCGCTGTTCTGCTTCCTCTGCTTCTATCTTCTGCGAGACTGACCGCTCGGTTTTCTGCTCCAATTGTGATTGGGAGAATCACAGTCTGTCTACTCTCTCTGTGCATAATCGTAGACCGATTGACCCGTTCACTGGCTGCCCGTCTGTCACTGATCTGTTGACAGCTCTTGGTTTCGACGATTTCGACACCAAATCTCTGTTATCTTCTGATGAGAATGCTACTGCCAACGAGGATGATGAGGATGGGTTCAAGGAGTTTTTCGATTGGGGCGGGTATCATGATTTCGTCAGTCTTGATAATTTGATTGTTCCCAGTGACGCTTCTCATAATTATCAGGCTCTCCATGTCCCTCCTCTGCCTAAGGTCAGTTTTTCATTTTTAATTACATATAGTTAATTTAATTTGGTTCTTGATGATGATGATTTTGTTGAATCAGAATCGAAATGCTACATGTGGCCGACAAAAGGAAGAGATTCTTCATCAGCTTGGTCAACTTGCAAAGTTGGAACCCAACTTTAGCAGTGAAAATGCTGATATTGATACCAGTATTGGATTCCATCCACTGGTTCCTGAGCTTAATAGGCCTACTGCTATGCCACATGATCCAGGACAAAATTTACTTCCAGATCATGAGGTTAGAAGCTGAATTTTTCACATCTGATATTTTTGGTAGATGGTATCTATGTTTGCAATTGGGAATCTAGTATGGCACACTCAGTAGTTGATTGCAGATTCAGACTATAACTAGTACTCAGGTGTATATATAGTAGAGTAGTGCTAACAGTTGTCTTGTAAGCTGCTGATACGTTTATATATTTGTTTCCACTAGTAGAATCAAACTATTTGTATGCTTTGAATAACTAGTATATTGAGCCTGTTTTGGGATGGTTTATGGTTTACATAGCATTTCTATACTTTTCCTTCTCTAAAAGTACTTTTCAGTTGCTATAAGGGTTTGTTTTGGGATAGTTTATGCTTTCGACTTCTGATAGTTGAAGAAAAATATAAGCACTTTTTCAGAAGCACCACCTCAGCTGTCTTCACTAAAAACATTTTTCCGGAAAGCACTTTTCCAGTTTATAAGCACTTTCGAATTTTTAACTAAATAACACGTGCTTTTAAATTTAAACTGTAAAAGTGCTTATATAAATCATACCTATCAGGCTCTTAAGTGTTTATAGATTGGGAAAGTATTTTAAGTGAAAGAAGTTGAGATTAAGCTTTTGGCTTCTCAGGATGGTGCTTTTGACTTCTTAAGGTGGTGCTTCTGCTTCTGAGAAGTCAAAAGCACAGGATATCCAAACAGGCCATTATATTATACAAATAAATAGAGTTGTCTATATGCTTAATTCTTCTTCCCTGCAAACAGCTGGATGGTGCAGCCCAGTTGTTCACGGACGCTTTAGAGACTAAAAATCAACTTACATCAACACTACTACCTAACAAATTAGAAGAACGAGATCAACAGCTGGAAACCAGTGGGCAAGCTAATGATAGCTGTGATCCCATCACAGCAGAAGTAGTACCAACGTTTCCTAAAGTCAATTCACATGAGATCAACACTCAAGAAAGAGATTCTGCAATCTCCCGGTATAAGGAGAAAAGGAAGACAAGAAGGTGTGTAGTGTTATTGTATCTAATACTGCTAGTAACTTCACCTCTCAACTGATGTTGTATATTATACCAGGTACGATAAACATATCAGATATGAATCAAGGAAGGTTCGAGCAGAGAGCAGGACAAGAATTAAAGGCCGTTTTGCAAAGATTGAGCATTGAAACTACTGGTAAGCTCTGGTCGACCATTGATAATTTTTGTACTGTTAGGAATGTGTGTATATATACTCATGATCGTTGTAATAACATGGTAGTGTTATGTGAATGTAGTTGTACGTATAGTGTGAAATCATAATAACATGGTCGTGTTATGTGAATGTAGAAACTTTAGTTGCTGATTGGAGTCATTTTTGGTTAATTTAATGGTGAAGTATATGGCTTATAATGTGTTGGTATAGCATAATTCTACTTTTAGTTAATTTACAAGTTGCTTGTGGAGTTTGAGTTTGTGTTGGTTGAATAGGATCAAAGTCAGTTTTGTCTCATATCAATTTAAAACCCTATCCAACAATATGACCTGATTGGATATCACTATTGTACATCCACTGCATTTAGTGTCGGTTTGGTTGGGCTTGTTTACTGACTGAAAGTACTTTTTTAAAGTTAAAAGCACTTCTTTTTTTATTTTTGGTTGTTTGGCAGAAATTGCAGTAGAGCTTTTGAGGGTTTAAAAAAGCAGAAAATCATCTACTGAGAGAAGCACAAATTTGATACTTTTTCGAGTAGATCATTTTGAGCTTTTTGAAAAGATACAAAATATCTTTTATACCCTTATAATATATGATATATAATCCATGATTTCATACTTTATTTTACTTTCTTTACATGTAAATACTATTATTTTGAGATATATAAAATTACGATAATTTTAAATTTTAAATCGACAATCAAAATTTTTATATAAATTTGTGAAATCTTTATATAAAACAAATTTGTAAGATTTTATAAAACTTTATCTTATATTATTATTATTATATTTGTAACTTGAATTTTTTCTTTTCAATTGAGTTTAAAAATATATATAATATTCACATTTGATTTGGTTTCATGTAAAAAAAAAAAAATCGAACAAAAAAATATATGGTAACTATGTTTTTTTTTTTTACATGTAAATATTATTTCATATTTCGATACTCAACTCTCAATTTGCATTTTAAATTTAAACCAAATTTTAAATTTAAAGCAAATTTTGTGAATTACTACATAATAATAATTAATGAATAAATATATTCCAATATTATCTAATATCCTTTAAGTAATTATAATGTCTTAAAATATTTTTAGAAGTGATATTTCTAAACACTTTAAAATTGATAAGTACTTTTTTAATTGATAACCAAACACCTAAACTTTTATTCTTCAAACTCTACTTCTAAAAGATCTATTATTAAAAGATCTATTTAAAAAAGCTGTACGAAACATGCACTTAGTTTTTAGGTAGAATTTGAATTTGCTTACATTATAAGGGGTCAATAACAATTTGCTTCCTGTACCTGTATAAAAAAATTCAATTAGTCTCTTTTATTTATGTTTGATGTAGATAACTTCCTATATTGCATTTTTTTTTTTCTCCGTTCAATCTTTTGCTCCAAGCACAGTTACCAGTGGAAGCTAGCAGAATTGAATTTATACTGGAACTTAATCCATATCTGAGCTCTAGTGTAGTATATTCGTAAAGTTTTTAAATTATTAAAGTTTTTAAGATTTTTTTCAAATTTTATGATCATATAAAAAGAATTATGTCATAGCAAAACTATCATCGATAGTATGAACGGAAATCTTTTTTGGAATAAATAGTTGGAATGGATATTATTTTGTGTGAATTTTTTTAATATATTATTTACTAAAATTTAAAAGTGATTTGAAATATATTATATGAATTCCGATTATAATAAATGATTAATTTTAATCAAACACATTCATGATTTTTTATTTATTTATTTTATATTGTTGAATTTCGACATAAGATGTAACTACTAATGTAAAAAGATTATTTTAAATCAATTTATTTTAAATAAATTGATCCGAATGTTAATTGACGTATGAAAGTAGTAATTTGGCATATAATCACGCATTTCATGAGTAATATTTATTAAATTGTAATTTTGTACTTCATTTTGGAATTAAAACGCATAATTGAATTTAAGGTTTTGATTTTTTTAAAATGGACTTAGAATATTCCGGATGTAAAATTATCAAAAATAAAAAAAAATTATTTAAAAATGTTGCCCTGAGTTTTCCATGATTATTGTTTGATTTTCAATTGATTCGGGGCATTTTGGAATTAAATCGTAATTTTAGAAGTTAAGGAAGTCTTTCGTAATTTCCCACAATTTACAAATAAAACGTGAAGAAGCCTTTTTAAAACATTTTAGAACCATGTTTTCTCAGCTGAAAGTTGTCTTCAACTTCTCCTCTGTACCAAATCTTCTTCTGCACATATTTTCACCATTTTCTCCTATAAACTTCACGTACATGGAGCTTTGAAAGCAAGTATTGGTGAATCTTTCACTGGTTTTTAATGTATTTTTATGGCTAGGACAGAATAGGTGCAGGGCTGGTTTTGAAAGGATAGTTTTATGACTTTAAACTTGGTTTTTCATTTGTGGTTTATGGTTGTTGTTGCTTGTGATTTTTGTTGGGGCTGAGAATAGAGGATCTAAATCACCTCAATAGTCATTTCCAGCTGCTGCAAATCACTTGGTTGAGTTGTGTATATTTGAAGCAATTTGAACTAGGAAGTAAATTTTGGTTGTTGTTGATCATGTGATGATATGAAATGTTTGGTGCTGTATGTAGCTATTGTATTGATTAGTTTTTAATGTGTGTACACTTGGTTGTTGGCTGGTTTGTTGTGATTATGGTTGATGGAAGAAATTCCAGCTTAAAACATGGTTTTGGAGCGGCATTTGAAACCCATTCAATTAGAAATTTATACCATGTTGAAGCCCTTACATTGAACTACACCTACATGATTTAGTTTTCCCAAAACGAGTTTGAAAAGAGGTCAAACACCATTGGTTTTTTAAGCCATTTGTATCAGATTTTTGACTACAAAAACAGTCCTGATTTGCATTTTTAGGCTGATTCTGGGCAGATTTTCTCAGTGAATTTCGTCATCCTACACATGGCATTTGAAGTTCAAAATTTTCAGATTTATAGTTTGATATGTGGCCTTTAAAAACATATAACTTTCATTGATTTTGGAGGTTCTCTATGGGTTGAACTCTCAGCTAAAAAAAATTGACAGATGAAGCTGTCAAATACTGAACTGTTTACAAACTGGTTGTTAAAGCATTATTCAACAGATATTTTCATCTTCGTGGAAATATTATTTGGAAGCCCAAAATTTGTATTTTACAAGCTTGTTATATGGGTAAAATAATGATAGGGGAGTAAGAATAAGCTCCCCAGAATCACTATTTGGAAAAGGTAAAAACAAAAAAAATTATTTGTAATTGTAATTGTAAGCATGCCATGAAATGAATTATAGATTGTGTCTCATGTACTACTTTATACCACCTTGGGAGTGTTCTTTCACACTTTAAAAAATTTCATTTTTCAAATATAATATAGATACTTGATCTTGCATGGGGAGTTTTGAAGTAGAGATACATAAACATTGCAAAAGTTTAAAAAAGCATTATGGGAAAGTTTATTAGTTATATACATTAATATTAATTTAAAAATTTTTAAAAAACATTCTATAGTTCAGTCCAGTGGTTCGGATGATACTGAATTAGGTCGGATTATTTTCTAATGTAACATATATTTGGACGAATGATCGATTCGGATCTAAGTTTAAGGCAGAGTTCAGCGGACATAAATTTTTGCGGAATTTAAATAGGATATACATTCACCAAGAATCACTCAGGTAGGTTTGCAATTTCTTCCTACTTCTGAAGAGTAGATTGACTCATTTACTGAAGTTCAAATAAATCCTATTAAAACAAGTTGTGGAGATAATAATTAAAATAAAAAACCCTAGTAAATTGTATTATTATTATTAGTTGGGTTTTTCTAATAAGTTTTTGGCTTTTCTTTTTTATTGTCCTTTTAAAGCTCTTTTGTTAGTCTTTTTCATTTATTATTAATATTTTTTTTCTATTTTAATAAAATATAAAGAATGATTTATTAGCTCAGATATCCATTAAGTATTTACACGCTTCACTAAAAAATATAATAATAATAATAATAATAATAATAATAATAATAATAATAATAATAATAATAATAATAATAATAATAACATCCAAATTTAATACAAATTTCGTCTTATTTTTCCCCGGTTAAAACTTTCCTATCTCCATTTAAGATAAATTTGTTTTTTTTTTTAAATAATTGTTTAAAAAAATCTCATACAAAATTAACTAATTTTAGTTGATGATCCTCTATAATGTAATATTTTATACATTAATTATTTTTTAAAATGAGATCTTTTAATTATTTTATCAGGTAAAAAGATAAAAATAAAAAATAAAAAAATTCATAAATTAATAGTAAAATGTTCCATAACTAAAATATATGATTTTTTTTTTTAAAGCATTCCTCTTATTATTATTATTATTATTATTATTATTATTATTATTATTACTATTACGTATAATTAAACCGATCAAATGTTTAGAATAATATTTTTCATATTTTAGTTAATTGTAAAAAAAATGTAATATAAATAATTTTTAACATCCATAATAGTTAATTGTAGAATAATTTTTTTAAAATATATCTTATTCCTTTAAAATAATGTTTATAATATAAATAATAATATTTTCAGCAGAAAGTAATATATAATATAAATTATAAAAATTAAATTATAATTTAAGCATGAAAATGTTTAGTACATACTTTTTACCGATCCAAATGAACCGGCTATATTAATAGTAAGGGTTATTTCCAAAAACCATCCAATTTTTCAAACATTTTACTTCTGGCACCCAGTTTTGCAAACTTATACTAAACCACCCCCAAACCACCCAAAATTAAAACCACTAGTGGTTTTGGTGAGGTGTATGTAATTTTGGTGAGATATAGGTGGTTTTTGTGTTTTTAAGTGATTTTTGTGTGGTTTTACTAATTATTTAGTTTTAATAATTTTTAAATTTTTGATTTAATAATTTTAGTAAATTTTTAAATATTTTATCAAATAATTTAAATATTTTTTTATAGTTTTAGAAATTTTAATTTTTAATTCATTAACTTTAGTAATTTATAGTTTTAATTTCTTACTTTTATTTTTACTAAACTACAAATAGTATCAATAATTTGTAATTTTTAATTCTTTTATTTAATTGGCTGAATAATTTTAATAATTTTTTATATTCAACCTTTAATTTTTAATTCTATACATACACCAAAAACTATCTATCTAATTCAAATAGTTTTTAATAAAAAATTGAGTTTTATTTTTATATTTATTTTTCAAAAATAAAATAACTATTAAATATATCAATATTTTTTAATTATTTTTCAATTTTAAATATTTTTTCTTTTTGATATTTATTTTTAAGAACCTATAAAATTATAGTATAATAATAATAATATACATTTTTTTAATAAATTTTCAAACATACTTATAATTAAATAATCTCTTACAGCAGGTTTTAGTAAATTAAAAAATAAAAATTTAAATAAAAAATTATTAAAGATAATTTAACCAAATTTTTTTTTTAAATGATTAAATCTGCATAATAATTTTTTTAATTTAGTAAATTTTAAAAATAAAAATTAAAACTAAAATTATTAAAAAAAAAAACAAAACATTAAACAAATATTTAAAAGTATTAAACTATATAATAATTTATTTTAGTTTAGTAAAAAAAATTAAAAAATTAATAAAATATATTTAAATTATTTAATAAAATATTTAAATTTTAGTTAAATTATCAAACAAAAATTTAATAATTATTAAAATTAAATAATTAGCAAAACCACTCAAAAATACAAAAACCACTCAATCACACAAAAACCACTCACACCTCACGAAAACCACTAGTGGTTTTAATTTTGAGTGGTTTTGGGGGTGGTTTGATATAAGTTTGCAAAACCAGATGCTAGAAGTAAAATATTTGAAAAATTGGGTGGTTTTTGGAAATAACCCTTAATAGTAAACAATGAAATATTTGTAATAACCGGTGTCTATGGATAACATAACAATTTTTTTTTTGGTATCTAAAAGTTTTTATTATAATTTTATTTATTTATTTATTTTAAGATACATAAGCAAATGCTGGCGTGAAGGTAGCGATGAGAATTGCATACCGTAGCAAGAAGAAAACTATATAAATATAATTGTAATAACTAATAAAAGAGTAGGCTTCCAGACCAGGTAAAATATACGTATTCATAGTAAAGTACAAGTAGAACATACTACTAATCTAAAATCATTAACAAACTAAGCAAGTGAAATCTAAGTAGATCTCTTATGGAGATCGAAAACAGCAAAAACAACAAGCAAAAGAAAAAGAAGCGACCCAACCTGAGAGAGTACAACAGCAGCAGCCATCTGGTTACAGAACCGACTAAACATACCACAAACCTGATTCCACTGCGTGTGCGAGTTTCCTTGTCGAGCAAGTACACCCACTGCCATGGCAGCCCCAGTAGCCGAAGAAAGCAGAGCCGTCATTATCAAGTCCAGTACTGTCACTGCTATCGCTGTCCTTTTCTTCGACTTCCCGGTCACCATAATACAGTACGCCACTGATGCTGCCGCGTATGAACACGCTATCGTGTTCGAAACCAACAAGTACCTATCAAACCAAAACAAAACAAACAACTTAGTCTCCTGACACGTGGCGAGCGATTGAGTGAGTTAGTTATACATACGACATACACGAGAGCGGAGAGATATTGCCACTTGGCAGTAACGGGGACGTGAAGAGGAGGCAAGGTTTTGATAACGGTAACGGAAACGAGTTTGGTCTGTTTATCGATGCCGACCAGGACGGCGACGATGAAAGTTATTGCGAGTAAGAGAAGTCGAAGGATGATGTCGCCGCAGCCCATCACTCTCTTGGAGGTCTCTACTACCTTAACGCTTGTGTCCATGTTGTTGTTGTTGGTTGAGTGAGTGAAGTTGGAGTTTATTTTATTATATTATTTGGAATGAAATGAAGGGTAGATGGGCCGTTGAAATTGCATTGAAGGCGAGTTGCTGCAAATGGGCTTTGTAATTAATATGGTACGGTTCTTTTTTTGCATTTTTTAAGCTAAGGTTGTACTGTTCTGTTCTTACAGTGTCCAGCTGTTCTTCTCATTTATTTCTGCTTCCTCCTGCTCTTTTGGAATGGATCTATGGTTGTTTATTTAAGTAAGAATAAAAGCAAAATTGGTTGAAGGTATTTAATTAGGGCTTTTTAATAATTTTAGAATTTTATATGTCCTACAAATGATTTTTTTTAATTTTATAATAATCATGGATATTTAATAATTTTTACAAATTTTTTAAATGCTATGAAATTTTTAATTACAAATTTTATCGATTTTAAATTAAATTTTTTTTCAAAAGTTATGGTATGCAATCATCTCTTTTATGAAATCCCTAAAAATATTAAATATTGTCATTTTTATGAATTTTAAAGATTTTTAAGTATGTTTTTAATCTTGTGTGGGTTTAGAAAAGTATCAGTTAAATTTTAATTTAGTTTTTTTTTAATATATATATATATATATTTGTAATAATGTTTAAATAGTATTTAGTGTTTTAATGAATATTTAAGATAGCGTTTATAAAAGTTATCAGATATAGTTTTCAATTCTAAACTAATAGTGATTTATTTTATTAATATTTTTTATAACTAATTATATTATTATTTTTTAAATTATATCGGAATAATATCAAAAATTAAACCTTATAAACTTTTCTTTCTTAGTTTTAGACTAATTCTAAAAATTTTACACTTTTAAACTTTTTGATTAAAAAAAAATTAAAATTAAATTTTTTTATGAAAAAATTGCAAAAATGAGCTTCCTGGTCATTAGACCATAAAGCAGGCAAAATATAAATGCTTCATGATTTTTGCTTCCTGGTCTAGAAAGCAGAACAGCGGAAAGCTTCCCAGTGTAGTTTTGCTTCCCGGTCTGATTTACTTGGAAAACACATCAAGACTAGGAAGCAGGAGTAATATAGTCAATTTGGTCTACTTTAAAATGCTAAATTTTCATTCATACATACAAATATATATATATATATAATATTTTTTAATTTACTTTTATAAAGTGTTATGTTTTTTTATTGAAATAAAATAATAATGATTTTGTTGTTAGTAACTTATTTATCATTACAAATTTATTTATAAGATTTCAAAAATATGATTATCTCTATCTATTAATTATACTCCAAAAATAACAAAGGGTGGGGGTTAATAATAATAATAATAATGTTATTATTATTATTATTATTGGAGAATTTCATTTTTGTCATTTTATAAATTTTATTATGTTATATGGTTCAACTCGAAAAACTTCACAAAAATAAATTTTCAAACTTTCACTTTTTAAAAATGAATCAAATTGAACATTTTATCCATCTATAAAGACCTTTTACACTAATATAAATATATGAAGTGAAGTTGTGAAGTGAAGTTGTGGAGGTGATTTATGAAAAAAATTGTGAAGTTAGGAAGATTTAGTTTTGAAAATCAAAACTTAAATGAGTCAGAATAATAGATGAAGTTTTTTTTTTTTTAATTTTTTTATGAAGTTTAAATTATTTCCTATATTATTATGAAGTTTTAATTTTAAATTTTGTTTGGCACATTTTATATAAATTTTCCTTATAGAAAGTAATAAGTAAGTTGAGATGATATTTAGTATACATCATGGTTTCATTTTCTTTACTTGCTATTCAATCATTTATTGAAATTTGTTTATTGTGACTTGTTCTATTTATGATTCCATTCATTCAATCATAATTAATATTTTTTATAGGTTTTTTTTAATCTATATAATTTAAGTTTGTTCATAACTTTTGTGAAATAGTTGAAATTTGTTCATGAATTTTATGATATTTTTCTTCAAATTATTTATCATTATTTAATAGAAGATCAATAATAATTAAAAGAAAATAAAAAGGGAGTGTGAAAGAAAAAATTTATAAAATAAGGATATTAGAAGAAATTAATGAATTATTATAGCTCATGATTTCATCCCTCTTGGGTTGGGTGATAATAATAGTACATCAATAAAGTATTTGAAAGTTTATGAAAATCAATTAAATATATTTCATTCTTAACAATTATTTGAAAGTCTTTCAAAATCAATTTATTGATAGTTGAAAGTTTACTAAAGTTATTGAAAATCTGAAAACCAATCAAAGGTTGATTAGAGAAATTCGTTAAGTCTAAAATTATAAAAAATTTTTGACGAGTTTGTAAAAATCATTGATAGACTTATAGAGTTTATTAAAATTTATCAAAATTATCCTCTCTTTTTTTAAGTTTACCAATACCTCTCAAATAAAAAGCCTTTATTTATAAGAGTATTATCTGAATCTCAATTTTATCTTAATTACTTTTTGAAATTATCAAGAATTTAATACTTAAAATAGCTTAACTCATATTCTTTATATATATGTATAAACTTCTTCCTTGAGGTATAAATTGTCGTTAGCATAACACATATATAGAATAATTTAAAGGCATACCTTAAGAATAAATATGAGTATCTTTGCCATGATTAACCCATGTGATTTGGGTATAACAACCGCATAACTTGAGTTTTGTCTAAAATAGAATTCGGGTATACTTCGATATCTAGAATTGGTTTGTAATTAGGAAAAAATTCGAAAACTATTTTTGAAATGTCATATTTGATTAAGTATTACGGCATATATTCTTGAAATATTCTTTACTCTTAAATGTAATTGATTGTAATTTCGTAATTCGTGGCATAAATTAGGAAATATTATATTTATGCCATTAATTACATTTAATTCCTATATTGTAAATCGTGTATATATGTTTGACATTTGTGAAATAAAGAGTATACATATTACAAATCTTGTCATTAAGAATGATATTTCCTAAAGTGGAATATAATTACAAAATAGATCCTTGAGAAGTTTAAATAAGAAAAGGTTTTCTTAATGGTTTAGGATTACTTTGTGACTGAGTAACCTAATGCTATAATACTATAAATATGATGTTTGTATCTATCATTAGATATATTGAGAGAAAAATATAGATCAAGTTGGTTGGGTTTGGGAGGTGCTTGACAGGGGCTTAGGAACCATGAGACAATGGAGATATTAAGTTATAGGATCGAACCATGGAGACCATGGAGATCTTGAGTTATAAGATCGAGTCTTGTTAACCTATGAGAGCCATACTGGGAAAGCTTGAGTGTGAGACTGTGACCAATATAATTATGTGATTGAATTGTATTCTAGTTGTAATTTTTGCTTTATTATTACATAGTAAATTAGTCTCTTATTGTCTTGACGACCGTGATTTTTGCTCGCTTTGAGTTTCCATGTAAAACCTTTTATCTTATTTTCTATCTCTATTTTCTTACATTGTGTATGTATGTTTTACTTTAGAATTATCAATACTCGTCTCCGCTACATTAGGTCACTGATTTCTTCTATAAGTAGTATTAGAGTTAGTCGAGTTTTCCTAACAATTTCAACCTTTATAAGGTGCGATGACTCTGAAAAGACTAGCATACAGATTCTATAATAAAAATTTTGAGAATATCAAAAGTACAATCTCAGTGCTAAAACATCAATTTAAAGATTTAGTCTTCAAATTCTAAAGTCAACTTAAGTCAACATCAACTTGTCTTCTCTAAATATGTTAGCTTAAGGGAAAAGAAAAAAAAAAAGTTTGACCACCAAACATTATGAACATACTGTCACTTAAAATATTGATATGAAAAACATAAAAATATAAGCATATGATTGAAAAATTTAACTAGATAATTTAGGAGCATGTACATGACAAATTAATATCATGCTCCACTCTTATTTATATAACGGCAAATAATGTGAATTGTGAAAATAATTTTCTCATATTAATCTAAATTTGAATATGTGATTGGGATTATGGAAAAAAAGAAAAGGAAAGAAAAGTTATGGATATGCTAAGACAATCGTATATTTATAGATAATAATAAAAATTTAGAGTTTTATGTTTTGATAAAGTTTGAAAAAAAATTAAAAATGATTAAAATGAATATGTCAGTGTGATGATTTAAAAGTTTGGAATCGTAAATAACATGGCAGGTTTGAGAATGAATATATATGAATTGGTTGACATGAGTTAGTGTTAGATGATTAATGGGTGAATTCATATTAATAAAGTTAATTGTATGAGTAAATCCGATCTCTTTGTAATATAAATTAAACATTGAATTATTAAATTCTGTATGATTAATGAATGCTAAACAGTTAGAGATGATGTTTATGTATATTTGAAGTCATGATATTTGTAAGTCGTTAAAATGAATTAGTGTATATAAGTGAGTCACTCTTGATTTTTAGATCTCAAATAAGGAAGAATAAAGTATTACAATGTTAAGATAAATTGCATCATTTGGGTGACATGGGAAGCCTATCATGATGCAAATAAGGTCTGTCAAGATGCTTCTATTTCTATAAATATCTAGAGTGGATTTTACAATCTAGTTTTGTTGACGATGAATTACGGCGTCCAAGTTTGAGTAGTGACATTTCCGGTGTTCATTAACTTCATTTGAACTTTAAATTGATTTTCATTTTTTTTTTTACTATAAAATCATTTTAAAGTCATTTATCTAAATGCATTTTTAAAAACCATCTCAAACAATATATATCATTTAGCAAAGAATATCATTTAGCAAAGAATATGAATACGATTGTTGCTTAAAAAATAATTAGGATTTTGGAAAAGAATAAGTATATTTCTTTAAATAATTATAACTTGAACCAAATGAATATTTGAATTTTTAAAAAATTGAATCGAATTATATAAATACCGAAGGAGTAGAATTCTGAGCCATGACTTATATATTAAAACTACCTAATTTATCCCAAAATGAATGTGAAAATGGATATGAAAATGATTTTTCGAACCATCTCAAACAAGCCAATTGAAATGCAAATGAGTTTAAACAAGTTTAATGAGTTTTTTATAAATTGAGTTTTAATAAAGTTAGTAAAAATTTATTTTTATTTTTGTTTTCTAAATTTAACCTATTTTATTAATTTTGTTAAATTAATTAATTAATTTAAATTGAATTTTATAAGATAAAAGAAAATTATGTTAAAATTTAGGTGGGAAGATGAAAATTGAAAAGGGCTCAAATAAAAATGAATTTGAAATGTGGAACATATGTAGTAGAACCGAAAACTAAACCCAAACGAATGAGATGTGATGTGACTTTAGGAGACCAATTGGCGAAGGGAGGCGTCCTATTAAATCACAGCTATGTATGATCTAGACATCCAATTTTAGATGGTTTTGCTTTATTAATTGGTACCCAAAAATGTGGATGTGTGGGTGCCTCAATTATTACTACAAAAACAGAACACCACTCTAAACGTGCACGAAATCTTCAATCCTCTATTGAATGGAATACAATGATTACCACTTTCAATTGGTCAACGATACACTTTTTAAATGGAGAGTATCAGTATTTCAAAACACACATGCCTATATTATGAAAATGTATCTCTTCCTTCTTCTTATATTAATGTTGTGGGAATATAATTTCTTCATATTATTTAAAACATAAGTAATACTAAAAAATTTTCATTTTTTTATCATTTAAAAAGAAATAAATTAAACTTAAATAATTATATTAAAATGAAAATATATTTAGCAAGTAAAGAATTCCAAATTAATACTTACTCCATCTATATTTAGATTAAGTTAATTTTCTCAATTTGACTAATCTTTTAGTATTTTTTTAATTAATTTTTTTTAAAATAAATACCAATTTTTTAAATATATATATAGTATATATTATTACTTTACTTGGATTGTTAAATTTATTTGAAAAGTTTCAGAATTATTTTCCCATTATTTTTAGTGGTTTATATTTTAAAGATCAAATTATTTTTTTTAAAAAAATTATGTGTACCTATATTTTTTTAAAAAAATTACTAAATTTTTATTCAATTTACCTATATGAATATAAATTTACCTATATGTATAAAAATTTGAATAAAATATTACTATAAAATGATTAGTGAACGGTTTATAAAACTTTAATATATATATATATAATTTACAATAAATTTATACATATAAAGAGTAATAAAAATATTATATATTTATATTTTAAAATACTATTGAAATAATAGTAAATTTTGATTTTAATTTATAAAATTTTAAACAAGAACTTTTTTTAATATCCCAAATCATAATGATAATAAGGAAATTGAAATTGATAGGGAGCAACTTAAAATGGAAAGAAGTTCTTGTTTTTGTAAGCTTAGAATTTGTAATTTTGATCCTCCCCTTTGATAACTATACCATGCTAGTTCTTATTTGACGTGATAGTTTGTAAACCACCAAATTATATTTAAAAATAATGAATATATATATATATAAGATTAATTTTACAATATTTTTAGTTTTCAAAATAATTAAAATATCTTGAATTTTAATTATTTAATTTATTTCTTTTTCTCTTTCATATCAATGTTTGTCTTTATTATTAATGTTGTGAAAATAAACTCAGCGTAAGCGAACCGTGCCGGCGAAATTTCGCACATAAATTCTGAAATTTAATTTCAGTACTTGGACTACTTTCGGACCAGTTCCTTTTAATATGAAATATAAAATAACAAGTTTATTTATTTTATTTATATTAACTTTACGATTTTATTAATTTTAACTTTCAAAATAGTATTAACATAATATTATAATAAATTAATAATTAATTTCTATTATATAACATACAACTTCAGTTGAATACTATATGTCATTACATAAGTGTTTTTTCACTGGAGTTAAAGAACAACCTCTTGAGTATTGGATAACTTCAGAAGAAAGGACTTGTTATTTTGTTTTAAAGCGACAGATGTAAGGTGTTTAATCTTGAAAATGATTTAATCACGGAGACGACTGTGACCTCAAATCGTATGTTTACTTTGAATGTTGTATCTTGTCCTATAAAGTCTATTTATTTAAATACTGTTACAGAAGCTATAGTGCATCTTTGGCACTGTCTTTATGGACACTTAAGTTTCAAAGGTGACGCAGAACGGAAGCAAAAAGTTGTTAGGAAAATCGGGCTCGTCGCAGCGGAATTCGTCTCGATCAATAAGTAAACAAAACAAAAGACAAGAAACAAAATATTAACGCACCAAGATTACGTGGAAACCCAAAACGGGAAAAAATCACGGACGTCAGGACGGACAGAGATTTTCACTATGTAGCAAAAGATATTACAGCCACAATCAGAAAACACTCTCTAACTCAATTACAAGTCTCACCCAAGCTCACAAGAAAGAAACTCACAAGACACTCAGGATCTCTCAATTTTGTGTCTCTACAATTGAAGACTACAACATCATATTTATAGTGAACAATGATTTACTTACCAAGTAAATCATAATAAACTAGGAAACCTATTATTACTAGAATTCCTAAAAAGAGGAAAAAGATTCTTTCCTAATTGCAATTCTAATAAGCCATAAATACAATTTCTAGTCAAATATAATACTTCCAAAACAGTCTTCAAATCTTTCACTTCCAAAAGAGCCTTCAAATCTTTCTCAGCTTCCAAATAAAAACTAGTATATTGAATACCAATTTTTGTCAAACCCTAACAAACCACCCCTTGACAAAAATTCCCTAAACTTGCGTCCCTTAAACAACGACCATGACTCTACATCGAGCCATCATATCCCACCATGAAGATATACACACTTAGGAACCATCAAACGATCCATCCTAAGATTTATTCCGGCACATGTCGATACAACCCTTGCTGATTAAATCATGGTGCAACTTCCTTAACTGGCTTTCAAGAAAGTTCATCAGCCATCGACATCTTATCCACCACACAACCGCATTAATGCCAGTCCAATGCCCATGTGCAAAACTTGTGGCCGCTAGAAGTACTACATCCTCTTTCATGTCACCATGGTGGTTAGCGACCTGCCATGAGGATGTACCCATTCCTCCTTAGAGGAAGTCACCTTCATCAGCTTCTAGCAAGAAGACACATGGAGTATCTCCATCAACGGAGTCCTTTGCCGAACTTGCTCCTTTACAATCCCTCCTCAGATGTCCCTTTTGTCCACACTTCCAACACTGGATGTTCTTCTTGGAGTACCCATTCTTTCCATTCTTTTCTCGAGTCATCAGAATTGACTGATTATCAGAGTTATTATTTTCACTCTTCAGTCTTTTCTCTTCAGAGATCAACTTATTCGCAACCTCTGAAAAACTTACCGTCAAGTTTCCATACATCAGGATCGGTTTCATATACTTGTATGAATCAGGAAGAGACCAGATCAATTTTAATGCCTTATCCTCGTCATCGATCTTCACTCCAATAGACTCCAACTCAGAGATAATCCCATTGAGTTCTGCCAGATGATCAGAAACTTTCGTACCTTCATCCATCTTCAACAGATGAAATTGTTCCTTCAGGTAAAATCGATTGCAGATGCTTTTTGCTTGGTACAACTCTTCAAGTCTTCCCCAAAGTTCTCTTGCAGAAGTTGTTCCTTGAATATTCGCAAGAACATTCTTGGCCAGACACAGTCGTATCAAACTTGCAGCTCTCTCATTGAGTTCCTCGCATTCATCGTCACTCATCAGGGATTTTTCGGACTTTTCAGACTTCTCTTTACCAGTTTCTTTTTCACCAGAGCTTTCAGAGACTACCGCAATTGTTCTCCCTTTCAACGCCTTTTGCAATCCATGTTGGATCAGGATATCTTTGACTTGTACTTGCCACAAGCCAAAATTGATTTTTCCATCAAATTTCTCCACATCGAATCTTCCGGTGTACATCTTGCTTGTAGACATGTTTACTTCAACAATCGAAACTCACATGAACCTCGGCTCTGATACCACTTGTTAGGAAAATCGGGCTCGTCGCAGCGGAATTCGTCTCGATCAATAAGTAAACAAAACAAAAGACAAGAAACAAAATATTAACGCACCAAGATTACGTGGAAACCCAAAACGGGAAAAAACCACGGACGTCAGGACGGACAGAGATTTTCACTATGTAGCAAAAGATATTACAGCCACAACCAGAAAACACTCTCTAACTCAATTACAAGTCTCACCCAAGCTCACAAGAAAGAAACTCACAAGACACTCAGGATCTCTCAATTTTGTGTCTCTACAATTGAAGACTACAGCATCATATTTATAGTGAACAATGATTTACTTACCAAGTAAATCATAATAAACTAGGAAACCTATTATTACTAGAATTCCTAAAAAGAGGAAAAAGATTCTTTCCTAATTGCAATTCTAATAAGCCATAAATACAATTTCTAGTCAAATATAATACTTCCAAAACAGTCTTCAAATCTTTCACTTCCAAAAGAGTCTTCAAATCTTTCTCAGCTTCCAAATAAAAACTAGTATATTGAATACCAATTTTTGTCAAACCCTAACAAAAGTAAAGTTAAAGACTGTTTAGACTCGATCACGAGTTTTGGTAGTCAATTTCGTTTGACTAGGACGTCAATAAACCTTAATCAAAGGAAACGGCAAAGCCAAATCTCAAACTGAGAGAAAAAAAATAATATTATTGCATGATAGGGTTTAGAATAACATAAGATGTTTTTATAGTGCAAAAGAAACCTAAAAAAAATAGAAATCCTGCTGGAAACAGGAACCCAAAACTGGCAAAAACAGAAAAAGTCAAAATTGACCCCTAAAATAATTGAATTTGGGCCCGATAACTATGCAACAAGGCCTTTGACGTCCAGCTGTAATTTGAAAAATCATCCGTCTCGCAATTCCCTTTCTAAAAAGCTATTGCAAGCCCCAAACAGACTACAAACGAGTATTCTGGACCCTTATCAAGTTGCCTTTGAACGATCCAGACTTTCCATGTAATCCAATGCAATCTGATCCACATCAAGAGGCTTAAAGACTCTTCACCAAAAATAAATGGTATATGACTTGCCAGAACACCTCAATTCTCCAACAAAGTTGTGCAAACATTATCCGGTTGGAAAGCAACATCGTGACTCATTTTCAAAGCAGAGTAAATTAAGAGCTTTGACAACTCTATAGTTGGTGCATGCTGATATATGTGGACCAATGTCATCCACTTCTAATAACAAAAAGAGGTACTTACTCACTTTCATTTATGACTTCAGTCGAAAATTATGGATTTATTTTTTGATTGAAAAATATAAAGCAATTGTTGTATTTAAATAATTTGAAACTCATGTTGAAAAAGAGTCAAATTCTTGTATTAGAAGTCTGCGTACATACTTGGAGGAGAATTCACATTACAAGAATTCACCAGGTTTCGCGATGAGAATGGAATAAAAAGACAGCTTATGGCGGCATACACACCTCAGCAAAATGGAGTTGCAGAGCGAAAAAAGAGAATAATTATGAATATGGTTCATAGCATGCTTTCAGAGAAAAAGGTTCCTAAGACATTCTGGCCAAAAGTAGTGAATTGGGTTGTTCATGTCTTAAATCGAAGTCGCACGTTGGCGGTAAAGAATATGACACCAGAAGAAGCATGGAGTGGATTCAAACCTTCAATTTCATATTTTAAAGTGTCTGGTTCTATCTCATGTTCATGTACCAGATAAAACTCGAATTAACTTGATGATAAATGTTTATATTGTGTTTTATTAAGTGTAAATGAAGAGTAAAAAACATACCGACTTTAGAATCCACTTTCACAGAGGGTCTTGGTAAGCAGAGACGTCATTTTTCAAGAAGATAAAAGCTAGGATTAGGATAAGCCATATGAAAAAGTCATTTCTTTGTGATTTGGAGTGTGCAAAAAGTGATACTAGAGGCGAGACAAAAAGTGATCATGTAGATTCTGAGTCAACTGGTCATGAAACTTCATTATATTTCCTGCCTACATATCAACATTTATCTACTGCTTAGGGGAGGGCAAGAATACCACTAATTAGGATGAGAGAATACGATACAAATGATAGACTTTCTAAAGAAGATAACAACAATGTTATGTTTGCGATAATGTCTACTAACCCTACTCATTGTGATAATGCTATTGAAGAATACAATATAGAGACAAGCTATGGATGCTGAAATGCAGACTATTGAACGAAATGGTACTTGGGATTTAGTAAATTTGCTTGAATGAGGGAAAAATATTGGAGTTAAATGAGTTTACAAAACCAAGTTTGATGAAAATGGAAAGTTAACGAATATAAGGCTCGGGTTGTAATGAAAGGGTGTGGTCAGGAATATGGAATCGACTATACAGAAGTCTTTGCACCGGTGGCACGTATGGAGATAATTCGATTGGTGATAGCATTTTCAGCTCAAAGATGATGGCTTATACATCAATGCAATGTAAAGTCAGTATTTTTACTTGGAGAATTGAATAAATAGATTTTTATTGAGCAGTCACGTGGTTATGTGTAAAATAGGATGAACACAAGGTTTATAAGTTGAAGAAAGCTCTCTACGGTCTCAGGAAAGCATCGTGAGCATGGTATAACTGTATTGAAGTTTATTTTGTCGAGTATGAACCTACTTTGCTCATCAAAATAGAGAAAGACAACAAGGTATTAATGGTTAATTTCTTGGTCTTCAAAGAAACAACCAGTTGTTAGCTTATCTACTACAGAGGTAGAGTTCATCTTTGTAGCTTCATGTGTGTGTCAGGTAGTGTGGTTAAAACGAATTTTAAGCAAATTGGATCCAAATCAAGGTAAATCAACTATTATTTACTGTGATAATGTTACTGCTATCAAGCTATCCAAAAATTCAGTTATGCATGGTCCTAGTAAACACATAGATGTCCGGTTTCATTTTTTTGCGTGAACTTACTAAATCTGGTGATGTTGAGTTGATTTATTGTCCTACGAAAGAAAAATTGGCCGACATAATGACCAAACCTTTCAAGTTATATACCTTCTTAAGGCTACGAGAACAGTTAGGGATGATATCTAGTGTAAACTGAAGTGTTGCTGAAGTTCAGTTTAAGGGAGGAATGGTTAAGATTTAATCTTTGATTTGTTTTAATAAAATCCTTTTTGTATTGAGATTCTTCTGTTATTGATTTAGTCTTCCTAAGTGACTTGATTTTAACTTTATTATTTAGGCATAAGGATCTCAAGAGCCCTCAAACTTGGCTATATTTTTAAAGTTAGCCCTCTAACTTTACGGATGGTCAATTTAACCCTTCAACTTTCAAATATTGGGTCAATTAAGCCCTTTTGCTGATGTGGAGACTGATCTGGCAGCAAAAAATGTTAAATTCAAAATGTCAATTATGCCCTCCACATCAGTAAAAAGGGCTTAATTGACACAAAATTTATAAGTTAAGGGGCTAAATTGATCATTCGTGAAGTTGAATGACTAACTTGAAAAGTATAGTCAAGTTCAGGGGTTTCTAGGACCCTTATGCCTATTATTTATATACTGCTATTATATAATAGCATTTTTATAATAAAAAAAATTAGTCAATTTTCATTCTCCAAATTTTATGGCAAAATCTTTTTAGTTTTATCAACTATGGTAGTGAGAGTGAATCCAATTGTAACATAACTTACACTTCGAAAAGTATTGCATTACCATTTTATATACTTTTCAAATTCTCATAATTTAGTATTGTAAACTATTCTCATTACTAATTACTCATTGATGTAGTCACAGTTGATAAATAAAGAATATTTATTCAAATAAGGATTAGTAGATCAGTGATACTCAAGTATTCAACCTCACTATACGTATTTTTAAATTCACTATACGTATTTCTAAATTCACTGTACATATATGTAGAAACATCTTTAATTAATAAAACTCTTTTATGAAGACTAATCATATAATTAAAAAATATTACTATTGATCTACGATTACCACCTTATGCAATTCGTAACCAAGTGGGCTTTTGATTTGATTTAACCAAGTGGGATCATAAATGGTATTCCATATGAAATTGATACCAAACAAGCGAATGATCGAAATTTGGAAAGCAAAGAAACTCCAGCAAACAAGAAGAATAAAATCCAGAGAGAGCCAAGCCAACATATATTAGCATCGGATTCCAAAAAAGCTTAGCTTCTCTGCCAAATTTAATGGAAACCACAACAGCTTTAAATTAAGGCAAAACAGCCTGGCTTTGCACCCACTTGTAGATTAATTTAATTTATCACGTACAAGAAAACCATGGTCTATAATAATCAGACTCCTCTGTCTCTGCAACTGACTAGACTCTCCACGACCAGCAGTTACAAATACATGCACATAACATATATATATATATATATATATATATATATATATATGCATATTCTCTGTAGCAACAAATTATATGTATCTGCACACTATACACTACACAACAGCTTTTTATTTTGATGGTGAAATTCTGCCGTTGAGACTCCACAACCACAATTAATAGCCCAACAATGTGTGTATTTGTTTTTATTAGTATAAAGCAACCACCACCCTATGGACAGGCTCTCTGTGTGTGTATTTATACAAAGTCAAATTTACATTTTGTTTTCGAATATACTTTTATGGCCTATACAGTTAGCTTTTGAAAATAGGTCAGTTTTGATGATGGAAGTGTTAAATCTTTGAAGATAATGTTTGTGTGCATTGAAAATTGATATGCCTAGTAAAGTAATTACTTGTTGGAAGAGATATGGGAGTGTCTATTTTATAAAGACCTACCTACCTAGCCAACTTCCTCCCTTCATATATAATTGAGTAAATAGTAATTTTAAACTAAATTTGATTTTTTATTTTTTATTTTTTAAAAAAGGCTTTAAAACATAATTTAAATTGACAATATGTTTGTTAAATAAATTTGTAAAAATAATTTTTAATTTTTAACCTATTACTCAAATTTCTAAAAATTAAACATTTATTATATAGTTTACAAAAACATATAAATTTATAAATTTTTTAAAATTAATTTATCAAAAAAATACTTATTTATTAATAATTATTTTTCAAAAAGAGAAAATTTTGAATTATATTTTATAACTTTTAATTTTTAATTTTTTTCCATATTTTTTCAAAATACCCACTGTATTTATCTTTTTAACTAGCTATTTAACTATATTAAATTAAATCAAAGGATTATATCTCACAATTATTTTTATCAATTTTATATGAATGATTTGAAATATTAGTTTAGATTTTTTTTTATTGAGTAAAAAAATAATATGTTAGGAATAGAGGAGACAGAATAGCACCAACCGTAGTAGAAACAGAACAACAAAGTATGGAAAGTAGAAAGAGACACAAGTGATTTAACGTGGTTCGGCGATGTGCCTACTCCACGAAGAAAGAGAATAACAATCCACTATAATGATCAAAGGGATTACAAGATATCACACAAAATAGCCACAAGGCTACACTCAAATCTCACAACCCAAAGCACCCAAACTAAAACCCCTAACTCACGAATATGTTTCCCACACTCACAATGTGTAATTCTTTTTAGAACTGGATTTTTTCTTCTTTGTGAGACGCCTCTATTTATAGTGATCACAAAACCCACTTTCCTAATAGTTTCTTTCCAATAAGGAAAAGTAAACCATAACAATTGGGAAAAACAAATCTCCTCAAATTAGGAAAACTAGCAAATAGGAAATAGATCCAAAAACCAAAATATAAATTCCTTCCAAAAAGGATTCCAAGTGAATCAAGTAATTTAGGGTTCCTTATGATTCAAGGCATCCTAACAAATCTCCACATTGACTTGAATCACCTCAACTTTTCTGAATCTTCTTTCTTTGATCACTATCAATTATATCTTCACCTTGACCCATAAACAAACTTCGAATTGTCTTCCTCTTCCTTGTATCCCGTAAGGGAATCTTAACGATCACAAATTCCAATCAAGCTCAAACAATGCTTGAACTTGATTGTAGATAAGGACTTGGTCATCATATCAGCAGGATTGTTTTCAGCACCAATTTTCTGAACCGTAATATTACCTTCATGGAACATCTGATCCTTTGCTAGATGAATCGCACTCTGACTGTCACAATGGACTGCCGTCACCTTCAAATCTTCGCTGAGTTCACCAACCAATCCTCTTAACCAAATTGCTTCCTTTACAGCCTCAACCATGGCCATATACTCGGCCTCTGTTGTTGACAAAGCAATAGTCGCTTGTAAGGTAGCCTTCCAACTAATTGCACAACCTCCAAGAGTAAAAACATATCTAGTAATCGATCTTCTTTTGTCAAGATCACCGGCATAGTCCGAATCAACGTAACCAACAACATTCCCTTTATTTTTACCAAACCCAAGCAAACATGAGTAGTACCCTTCAAATATCTCAATATCCACTTCACAGCTTGCCAATGTTGTTTTCCAGGATTAGCCATGTAACGACTAACTAAACTAACAGCATGTGCGATATCGGGACGAGTACAAACCATTGCATACATGATACTACCAACAGCATTAGAGTAAGAAACTTGTGACATATATTCTATGTCCTCATCAGCTTTTGGTGACAAATCAGCAGAAAGCTTAAAATGAGAAGCTAATGGAGTACTTACCGGTTTTGTGTCTTTCATCCCAAAACGCTCAACAACTTTCTCTATAAAGCTTCTTTGAGTTAAGTAAAGTTTACCGGCAGCTCTATCTCGCTTAATCTCCATTCCCAAAATTTTCTTTGCTCCTCCTAGATCTTTCATCTCAAACTCACCATTCAACTAATTCTTCAAATTATTGATCTCAGACTTATTCTTGGCAGCAATTAACATGTCATCGACATATAAGAGTAGATAGATATATGAATCATCAGATAACTTTTTGAAGTAAATACAGCTATCAGAATGACTCCTTGTGAAACTATGCACCATCATAAACGAGTGGAACTTCTTGTACCATTGTCGAGGTGACTGCTTTAAGCCATATAATGACTTCTTGAGTAGACAAACATGGTCTTCTTTTCCTTCAACTTCAAAACCTTCTGGTTGAGTCATGAATATGGTCTCTTCAAGTTCACCATATAAAAACGCAGTCTTCACATCTAGTTGCTCTAACTCGAGATCATGAATAGCAACTAAACCAAGCAAAACACGAATAGAGCTATGTTTAACAACAGGTGAAAAAACATCGTTGAAATCAATACCTTGCACCTGACTATAGCCCTTTGCAACCAAATGTGCCTTATATCTTGCTTTCTCGACCCTAGGTATGCCTTCCTTTTTCTTGTAGACCCATCTACATCCAACGATCTTCTTTTCAATAGGAGGCTTTACTAGTTCCCAAGTTTTATTTTTATGAAGAGACTCCACCTCTTCTTGCATAGCCACCAACCACTTACCAGAATCATCACTCGAGACGGCTTCACTATATGTGACTGGATCATCAGATCCTTCGATTTCTTGTGCAGCGACACAAGTTATGGTAACATAATCATCAAATCTCGAAGGCATTCGTCTCTCTCTTAAGGGCCTTCCTCTAGCAATGATTTCAGTCTCTATCTCATTTGGCTTTTCATGATTTTCGGATGGAGACTCCACCCTAATACCTTGCATCTCTTTGTTCTCATTCTCAGAACTCTCCACCTTAGTGTCAGAATTAACACTTTCCTTATTTGGATGAAGCATGGTATTCTCATCAAAGATGCAATTTCTGCTAATTATGGATTTTGGTGTCTTTGGATCAGTAAGCCAAACTCTGTATCCCTTCACACCATTCGGATAACCAAAAATATGCCCTTCTTTGACCTTATAGGTTCTAACTTTCCATTGTTCGAATGAACATAGACATGACATCCAAATATCCGCAATTTAGAATAATTAGCAGGTTTACCAGACCATACCTCTTCAGGAGTCTTACACTCAATTGACGCGGATGGAGAACGATTCACCAAGTAACAAGCTGCTGCAGCAGCCTCTGCCCAAAAATCTTACGTTAATCCAGAATTACTCAGCAGACAGCGAACCTTTTCCAAAAGGGTTCTATTCATGCGTTCGGCTACGCCATTTTGTTGGGGTGTCCCACTAACTGTGAGATGTCTCACTATGCCCTCTTTCTTGCAGAATGAATTAAATTCCCCACTACAGAACTCCAACCCATTATCAGTTCTCAAGCGCTTAACTTTCTTTCCAGTCTGCTTTTCAACCAATGCCTTCCAATCTCTGAAGGTCTCAAAAGCTTCAAACTTATTCTTCAAGAAATAGACCCAGAATTTTCTTAAAAAATCATCAATCAATGTCATCATGTAACTAGAACCACCTTTTGATGCAACACGTGATGGTCCCCAAAGATCAGAGTGAATATAATCCAACGTACCTTTAGTTTTGTGTATTCCAGTGCTGAAGCTGACTCGTTTGTGTTTGCCGAAAACACAATGCTCACAAAACTCCAAATTGGATATATTCCGATCACCCAAAAGACCCCTCTTACTCAGCATTGCCATGCCTTTCTGACTCATATGTCCAAGTCTCATATGCCACAACTTCGTAGTATCTGTTTCGCTTGATGTAGAAGAAACAGAGGCGGAACCCGTAACAGTAGACCCCATCAGATAATACAGCCTACCAAATTTCTTCACCTTTATAACTACCAGCACGCCTTTACTAACCTTCAGAACTCCACCTTCACCAGTGAATTTACAACCAGTATCATCTAAAGCAGATAATGAGATAAGGTTTTTCTTAATATCAGGAACATACCGAACGTCTACCAATGTTTGAATCACGTCGTCATGCATCCTAATCTTCACAGAACCAATACCAGCAACTTTACAAGGTTGGTCGTTGCCCATTAACACAACACCTCTTTCAGATTCCTCGAAAAAAGTGAATCATTCTCTATGCCGGCAGATATGGAATGAGCACGCAGAATCAAGAATCCACCCTTGATCAGATCTAGTATTATCATCAATGACTGTGTAGACATCACAGTCTTCATCCTTATCTTGTACAACACTGGCTTCCGGAGGTTTCTCTGATTGTTGACTATTTTCTTTATTCTTTTTCTGAAGAGTCCAACAATCTTTTTTATGTGTCCTTTCTTCTTACAATAATGGCAAACCACATACTTGGACTTTGATTTTGATCTAAAGCGATTTTTACCAAATTCTCTAGATTCGGGTCTTCCTCTAACCTCTAAACCTTTAGCAGGATGATCTGCTCAGTTTTTGGACATCTGGTTATCAAATAAATCCTTCGAATAAAGCGCCAATTTGACGTCTTCAAACTTTAGAGAAGTATTACTATAGATCAACGTCTCTCTAAAGTTCTTAAAAGAATGAGGTAGAGAATGAAGTAACATGAGGGCTTGATCTTCATCTTCATACTTGATGTCCATGTTAGATAGATCCATTACAATAGAAGAGAATTCATCAATATGAGACTTGATGGACGTACCTTCTGCCATCGATAGGGTGTATAAACGATGCTTGGCGATCAATTTTGTAGTGAGATTCTTTGTGATATATAGAGCCTCCAATCTATCCCATAATATTTTTGCAGTATTCTGATCAATAACCTCTCTCAGATCCTCATTAGACAAACACAATTGGATCATGGATAATGCTCTCTCATCTATCTCCACCATCTTCTCTTTATCCCACGATTTTGGAAATTCTTCTTTCTTCAAAAGCGCCTTCTGCAATCCATGATGTGTCAGAATCACTTTCATCTTGAATTTCCACATAGCGAAACTCATGTTTCGATCGAACTTCTCGATATCAAACTTTGTTGATGATGTTGACGCCATAAGTAATTCCAACTTATGCTCTGATACCAGTTTGTTAGGAATAGAGGAGACAGAATAGCACCAACCAGAGTAGAAATAGAACAACAAAGTATGGAAAGTAGAAAGAGACACAAGAGATTTAACGTGGTTCGGCGATGTGCCTACTCCACGAAGAAAGAGAATAACAATTCACTATAATGATCAAAGGGATTACAAGATATCACACAAAATAGCCACAAAAGGCTACACTCAAATCTCACAACCTAAAGCACCCAAACTAAAACCCCTAACTCACGAATGTGTTTCCCACACTCACAATGTGTAATTCTCTTTAGAACTGCATTCTTTCTTCTTTGTGAGACGCCTCTATTTATAGTGATCACAAAACCCACTTTCCTAATAGTTTCTTTCCAATAAGGAAAAGTAAACCATAACAATTTGGGAAAAATAAATCTTCTCAAATTAGGAAAACTAGCAAATAGGAAATAGATCCAAAAATCAAAATAGAAATTTCTTCCAAAAAGGATTCCTAGTGAATCAAGTAATTTAGGATTTCTTATGATTCAAAGCATCCTAACATAATAAAATATTTTTAATGATCTATTAATTTAATTAAAAATAAATTTATAAAAAAATTAATATTGTTATCATAAAAAATCATACTAATTAATATATAGATATGTGTAATTTATTTGGTGATGTGAATGGTGAATCTTTTTCAAAGAAAAGTTTAAATAATATGATTGTAGATAAAATATTTATTTTTTTTATTTTTTAATTTTTTTTTAATTTAACTTTATTAAATTTTATAAAAAATAAACTCAACCTAAATTTAATATTTAAATTTAAATATTATAAATTTATTTTATATATTAGTACAATTATAAATTTATTTACTAGAAGGTTAAAACTAAACCTCGACAAGTTCTTATCAAACGTGGTTACTGTTAAAAGTATATTCATGTATAATGTTTAAAATTATATTGTCCCAAAATACGATCATTGATAAAAAGTAAAGGTGGGAGAATTTTTTTTTAAAACTAAAATAACAAATAAATAGAAGGAATTGGTAGAAGAATATTTAAAAAAATAATTACTCTATATTACTTTAATCAACTTTTATAAACCAAAATGAAAATTTTGACAGCAATATATTTTTATTTCTTTTCAATTAAAAGCACCTTTTGAATTCTTACACGTCATCACAATGCAAACAAAAATGAATTCAATTACATTTTAGTAGGAGACATGCAAATATGCATCAAATCTTGCAAACCAGAGAGCACGAAAGCGTCACGTGAGATTGGATATATTCAATATTTTATGTTATCTGAAGCTAACCAAAACTTTTGTGATTCGAATATATTACAATGTTCTGGAAGAAACATACATACACATACATTGCGTTGTAGATATGATTGGAAGCCAAACGAAGCATTAATGTAAGCAGCATCTCACATGATCATAACCATAAGCATCTCACGTGATCCTAACAATAACACGTCATACAATTTTGCGTTGCTTCACGTAACCAAATTGCTTAATTATCTTTACGTGACCATTTTATACGTACTCTTATGCTTTAATTCATCAAAGTGTTTGGTTTGGCTCGTTCCCATTACCACTAATTAACCCTAGCTATCTACTTTCTTCCCACCTTTCCTCTTCTATCACAACTATATGCTTCTCTACTTAAATCCCAACTACCCTACAATCAAATGAATCAAATTAAAAGAAGAATAAGAACAAATACCCAAAAAAAAAAAAAAAACCCTAGAGTCTAGGGTAAATAGCATGTATAGTACATAGAACTAATAAAAGTTTGATGTGATGAATGGACATTGGATGCCAGTTCATTTATGTTAGAATTGGACACGTGGCAAAGAAATAGAGTATCTCACAACGAGTAGTTAGTACCAAAAGCAGACATGATCAGACCCAATGCAGGGCTAAGTCTGATGAAGCTTTTCAAATCAAAAGAAAGCTGTGTGACTCATTTAATAAAAAGTCCTCCAAATGAACCTCCACTCACCTACACCAGGCCACCTCATTTTCACTAGTTTTTATTCTTCTCTCAAACATATCTAATGCACAATTACAATTTTATTTTTTGTCCTCATCACTTTATTTCTCATATATATACACATATCAATCACTCCACAACACCCCATCCCCATATAGAGAGATAGAGAGAGAGAATTTCATCAGAAGAAGCCAAAGATGTTTTCTCTCTATGATCCTCATGCTAGAATTGCATTTGGACTTGTTGGCAACATTGTTTCATTTCTTGTGTTTCTATCTCCCATGTGAGTTCTCTTCCTCTCTATACAAATCAACTTTTTATATAATATGATTTAAGTTTTAATTATATATATTGAGATTTGAAAACAAACAGGCCAACATTCTATCGGATCATAAAGAAAAAATCGACACAAGAGTATCAATCGGTACCATATCTGATGGCATTATTCGGGTGCATGTTGTTTCTATACTACGGTGTCCTCAAAACCGACGGTTTCATGATCATAACCATCAACGCTTGTGGTATACTCATAGAATCTCTTTACATCACCATTTACATCATATATGCCAACCGAGACACCAAGGTAATAAATTTGTTATCTTTTTTTATTTAATAGTTAAAGATAAACATTAAAACATCATATAATTGTGATGTATCTGCCTTGATATTGGTAGGTCAACACGGCAAAAATACTGGTATTGTTTCACATGGCAACATTTGGATTGATTTTTGTGTTCACCTACCTATTCTCCAAAGGCTCTAAGAGACTCACCATCGTCGGATGGATCTGTGCTCTTTTCAACATATCTGTTTATGCTGCTCCGCTCAGTGTCATTGTAAGTCCATAATTAATAAACCACACCGACTTCTATTTATATATATATATATATATATATCTCTTACATGTCACATGCATATTTAATTCAAATATATATGGATATTATTATTATCAGAGGCTGGTGATACGAACCAAGAGCGTTAAATTCATGCCATTCTCTCTCTCTTTAAGTCTCACTCTATGTGGCCTGATTTGGTTCCTTTATGGCTTCTCTGTACGCGATTACTTCATAGCTGTAAGTCTATTTATCTATTAATTAATTGATTAATTGGTAATGGTTTTTATATGTATTTTTATTTTTTTATATATATAGGCTCCAAATGTGCTGGGGATGGCATTTGGTATAATGCAAATGATTGTGTACGTTATTTATCGGAATCATAAACATTTAGTTTTGCCTGAAGTTGATACAAAGGACAGACCTGACGAGATTCAGCTTCAAAACTCTCACAAGGAATTGAATACAACTACTAATAATGTTCAACTTACCGTCTGATCTCATCATTGGAGTTTTGATATTTGATTATTGTATCAGCTTTGGTTTAGCTTTTTCTTTGGTTATGTAGTTGACGAAATAATGTAGTTTTTATTTTCATTTTATCTAGTTTGATTATTTTTATGTTGTTGTTGAGATCTACCTAGAATGGTTTTGGTGCAATTTATTAAAGGATGGTCCATATGAGTGGACCTATGAAATTAAAGACAGACAATTGAAAAGGAATGTGTTTACAAATATGGTATGTCAAAATTGTCGACGTCAATGGTTAATTCGTTTTACTATAAGCAGAGAAAGAGACAATTTTATTTAATTTGTTTAAATACCTTCTTGGGAGAATGGTATTCATTTGATTTTTGTTCTTGGTTGACACTGCATTGCATTAAGGAGTCTACAGGAGAATATATTATGGCGTAGGAGTCACTTTCTAGTTTGTCTATTTATTGAAATGCTTCACCCTTTCCAAGTAAAAGATAAAAATGAATTTAATTACGTCACATATACTATTCTTATTCCTTCTAGAAATTAAGTTGTTATGTATGTAAAAATTAATAAAATAAAATAAAATAAATCGTGGCAGTCCATTTTTGAAGACAAGTTACGTTCTTAGTGAACTAGTGGTCGCGATGTTCCCGTCTATCATATTTGAATTCCTCATACAATTTTCTTATGCTCAAAATCAATACACAAAAGTTTGTTCTTTTCTTTAAAAAAGTTTCAGTTGGGTCTTTAAATTTATGCATGGGATAACACCCATTTTCCCTCAATACTAAATTGTTTTTAAAGTAAGAGTTATCCAATCAATAATCAATTAGATGAAATATTTAGAAGGCCGATACTAACTGATTTAGTGGCAATTTACTTGAATAAATTATGAAGTTTTTGGTTCAGTGCGTTATGAGTAATGTATTATTAGATAAGTTTCTTTTTATTCCCTCAGTGAAAGCAGATAAGTGTTAGTAGCAATTATAGTACTATGGTTAGACACGTAGTCGATATATGTCCTATGATTTAGGAGAAAGTGGTTATACAAAGTATTTTTCAAGTTTGTTAACTTCACATTTCATAAGAAGTAGTTATGGGAGGTAATATGGAGGTATCATTAGGAAACGGTAATATAGTCCAAGAAGGGTATGTGAGTACATTCAAATGTCTAAACTTGTAGTGGAAGAAATAATGTCCTGGGATATTAGGTGTGAGGAAGTGGGGAATATATGAGGTTTATTCAAGAATTGAGTAAAAGAGCATTGCTGACACCAAACGAACATCCAAATTGATGAAGTAACTTGCTTGTGTAGACTTTACAATGACAGTACAGCATCTTTGGATCTAACTTTTGGCTATGGTTTTCTTAAGGCATGTTACAATTGGTACTACAACCATATATTATATTTGGGCAAGTAAAATGTTTCTTATGAATGTTTTGAATGATCAAGTGTGCAGAGTGAGTTATTTAGAGCCGCAGGGTTGTTGCCATGAAAAGCTAGTTTTAAAATATCAACATTACAATGTTGGTAATGCATATGACTTACTAGTCAAGGCATGAAGCATAGGGCATCGATTGGACATGAAAAAAATGTCTTTACTCATACCTGAGCCACAAGGTCTAGGTAATAACACTTATGTATATTTGAGACCTCTGATTGATGAGATAAAAGAATTATGGGAAAATGGAGTTAATACGTACAACATCTTAACGAAACAGAATTTTTAGATAAAGGTAGCAATTATGTGCACTATAAATGATTTTCCTACTTATAGTATTATTTTAGGGTGAAGTACAAAAGGCAGGTTATCATGTCCATTTTGCGCTAACAAAACTGACTATATGAGTGTATCCAATGGTTCTAAAATTATATGGGTCATCGCCTTATAAACCATATATAGAGGAATCAAACTAGTCAATTTAACAGAAAGAGAATGATGATGCGTGCTTTAAAGAGACTAGCTAGTGATGAAAATTTTGATGAGATCGAAGGTTTGCCTAGAATTTCATTTGGTAAACTTCTAAAAAAATAATTGGGTTTGAAGAGATTCATATTTGGCAAAAATATAGAACTTTTTTCCAAGTACCATATTGGAAGATACTTGAATTACGTAATAATTTAGATGTTATGCATATTGAGAAAAATATACTACCTCCGTCCACAAATAAGTGCCATAGTTGCCAAAAATATAAAGATTAAGAAAACTCATGATTACATTACAATTTTACTTCTATACCCTTATATATTTTATCATTACTTTTTAGATGATTGGGTGGTATAATAAACAATAAATATATTATAATGATGGGTGTATTGACAGCGGTAGTTTATTATTTTAAAAGTTTGAGTGTTAAAATACACAAAGGGTAAAAGTGAAAAAATATGTACAAAGTGTATATATGTGACATTTATTTTGGGACAAAATTTTTTGCAAATTGTGACACTTATTTGTGGACGGAGGTAGTATTTGGTAGTGTCTTGGAACTACCTTTCATGTTGATGGTAAGTTAAAAGAATTCCTTAAATGCTCGACTTGATCTCAAGGCTATGGGTATAAGACGAAAACTCTACTCCGTGGAGATTAATGGAAGGATTATGTTGCCAACGCTTGTTATGGCCTAAAATATGATGGGAAAAAAACTCATATGTGAGTGGTTAATGAATATAAAGGTTCCTGATGGATATTCTTCGAATTTATCTCGATGTGTGAATGTAAAAGAGCGTAAAATATCTGAGATGAAAAAATGATTGTCATATTTTGTAGAGAGATTACTGCTACTGATTGTGAGAGAATTTTTGCCTAGACATGTGGTTGATGCATTGACTGAACTAAGTACTTTCTTTAAAGAGTTGTGTGCAAGAGTGCTGAGTGTAGATGAATTTGACAAAATTCAAGATGAAATTGCTTTAACTATTCGTGAGTTAGAGATAATATTCCTGAATTTTTTTACATAATAGTCCACCGACGAATTCATCTGATATGGGAAGTTAAAGTTGTTAATCCAGTGCAGTATAGCTGGATGTATGCAATAGAAAGGTAATAATAATTTTGAATAATTTTTTTTCATATATATATATATACATAAATAATTTTAATATATGTTTAGGTATTTCCGCAAGTTAAGAGTATTTATTTGTAATAAAGCTCAAGCCGAAGGGTCAATTATAGAAGGTTATCTAGATGATGATTTATTGACTTTTTGCTCATAGTATTCGTGTCGTGGTCAGGCTTACTAGGACGCCCAGGTCTGAATAACAAATTTTTCGACTTCCGTTCTCCTTTGTCCTGACTCTGAATTGGGTGTCGTTATGACTATGAATTTATACCGAAGTCCTCTATTCAACCATTGTCATTTAATATTCAAGATTTTCAAATTTCTAAGTGGACGAAGTCTTTTGAATTTTCGAAAATCAAGTTTTACAACTTAAAGTTTATTTGAAATAGGTACTCTAGACCTTGTGAATTACCATGTGAGTTTTATTTACTTAGTAAGTAATCAAATTTTTAAATGAATGAGAGTAAAAGATCTCTTGTGACAAACTAGATGACTATAGTTATCTGCCAAAGAAAAATTTTATGTAAATTCTAGTTCTTCCAAATTATTTTCAATCTACTTCCAACCTCTTTAATGGTACTTTGAGATGAAAAAGTGTTTGAAAAACATTCCTTCAATTTGTATTTGAACCAAAGACGAATTTTGGATTTTTAAAAAATGTGCTTGTTATGTGATAAGCATTCTTTGAATGATTTCAAAATGGTATTTTCTTACTTCCACACCTTGATGAAACATTAATGAACTTAGTGAATGGAATCTTACTCGATTGACCGTGGTTGACTGGATTGACTTCGGTTGACTTTGGTCAACGTAGGTTATCTTATTTCAAGGGTTCGTGTAATGCTTCCGCGGCTTGTCTTTGGACCTTACCAAGGTTGGGCAAATGTTACTTGTGAAATAAGTAATCATCCTTGTTGGGGACGAAGTATCCAAATTGAATTTAAAAATTTTGGGATCCTTAAATCGATTTTAATATATGTTAATATACCAGTGAAGGTCGTGACCTTTGATTTTTTTGGGTCAAATGGACTAGTTGTGGGTGTTGGTTGCATATGTGATTATATATTTGCTTTACTTGATAAGGCTACATCTCATCTAATTGTAATTCATATTAATGTTGAAGATGATTAATTCACCGAACTAAAATGGATAACATCTATATATATGGTCCCTATTCTATATGTGGATTAATATACTATATGTGATTATCTTGAGTGATTTGCTTATAATCATGTGTGATATAAGCTATGTTTCGTATGATATATTTGATAGAAGTTGTATGTGTTCGAATTCTTTGAAATAAAGTGAGCTTAGAGATGCTCACAATAAAGATATCATAATATATATATATATACATATATATATATATATGCATTGCATTTAATAAAGATAGATACATTTGTGCATGAGTGTTTGGGATATGGAATGCAAACTAGACACTGTTGCCTAACACCCATTCATTGTTCTTTTTGTTCTTTTCTATTTCCAAATGGGAATGTTTGTACAGGTTTGATTGAGCAAGGCAAAAGATGATGACTACTCATATTGTATTCCTCATCATTTTCTTACGACATCACATGTATTTTATTTGAGTTTAATTTTGTATAAGCATTTATCTATTTTTTTATTTGATAGTCAATGGCCTTCCTAAATAAATTTGTTATTTATAAATGAATCATTAGTGATTTTAGCTCAAAACCTTTTTTAACTAAATGAATTATTTGAAGTCTTCTGCTACTTTACTTTTATTAAATGAAATTCATATATGTGTTTAGCAGCTTTCAAAAGTGATAGAACACCACTTGAAATTTGGTATTTGGAAATAAGTAAAAATGAGAAATTTTACAAGTAATGGTATATGTTGATGTGGCGCCCTAATCCCTACGCTTCGGGTCCTCCGGAGATGGGGATTGGATGTTACAAGTATGTTATATTTCAATGATATAGTGATACTATAAGTATGTTCAGGTTACTCTGGATTATATCATTAATGCTAAAAAGTATTTATTTTCTATAACATTTATTAATTACAATATTTGTTTTGGGTAAATTATAAGACATTTGATCAGTAATATAAAAGTTAAATGTGTATAACAAAATTAAATATCATTTTAAAAAATGAAATTTAAAATTTTTTTCCATGAAATTAAAATATATACAACAATTATATTTTGCCACAACGATATATCATCAACAAAGATATTTTCGATGAGTTTCAAATTATTTAGATGAAATTATTTTTAACAAAAATTTTAAATATTTGCGATGACACAATATTGTCAAAAAAAAATATTATTTCTGACGACTAGATATCATCAATATATTTCAAATTCTTTTTGGACGAACTTTAAAAATATTTACATGGTGCAATACCATTATAAAAATAAATAAATAATAAATAATAATTCGACGGTTCGTTGAAAAAATATAATTTTCAATGACGTTTTTAGCGATGTCGTCTGACGGTAAATCACGGTCGACATTACTTTTTTTTATTACTGAAATTTATCAATGGTATATGATTTGGCTAATAAATATTATTTTTAGCAGTACGATGGAGGGGATTTATAAATTTAATTAGAATGACCATTAAGGTTTTATTAAATTAATGCATAAAACTTATCCTTAACTATTTTAATTTTGATAATCCAAATTAAATTTTCAAATATAAAAAATAAAATACTTCACTAGTTTCATTAAGGTAGAGAGTAATTAAGTGTACTTAGTGATAATGACCAAGTCAGAATTACGTGGGACTGTGGGGGCTGGTCTGTTGTAACCTCGCCAGTATTTGAAATATCCAAACTCTAAATCTAATATCATTGTATTCAAATAATATGAAATATCCAAACTCTTCAAATGCTCAACAATAAATCGATTCAAACCCACAATTATAAAATAAATCTAAATCTAAATCTAAAAATCAAAATCAAGTTACATGTGACCAAATGTTTGAATGAGAAAATATGGGTTGGTTGAAGATTAAGAGGGTTGACGGAAGATTAAGGATCTGCAGATAAAAGAATGACAATTGAAAAATATTCCGCTGATGTGTTGAGGATGAAGTAGGTGATTAGTGTAAGAGGTGATGCTTTGTTTTTTTATTGTCTATATATGAATAAAGTGCAAAGTGTTTTAACATTTTAGTATTTTAGTTTTAATTTTTTAATATTAAACTAGTTCAAGTTTTTATAAGAATATTTTTTTTCTAATCAAACCCTACCTAAACACGTGACAGATTAATTTTTTATAATCATACCCAACCGGTTAACCCAATTACCCAAACTCATTCCAGGTTAGGATAAGGTACCAATGGATAAAAAAGTTGACATGTCAAATTATCATATCTGATAGAGAACAAAGAAGAGAGAACACAATTTTTTTCTCTCTTTATTCACATGTTATAAGGATTAGGATGGAAATTTCCAACCTTAGTTACTCAATTATAACCTATTATAAACAAAATTCCACCTAAATAATTTATTTTTAAAAAATCATAAAAATTGGAGAAAGATTAAAAAAAAAAGTTCATAATTTTTTAATTGAAATCTCACTCCCTGACTGCAAAATTTCTGGATAATAACAATGAACGAAATAAAAAGCGTGAGAAGAAAAGGAAAATAGAAAGGTACCTGCTTTCGGCGATGTACTTAGTAGACAAAAATGGTAATGGAAGAAGAAAATGTAATTAGCAGTGTGAAGAAAAAGGAAATGAAATGGCTTGAATTGAAGAAGGTCACTTCATTTCGACGATCAAAGGAGAAGGAATAATCTAATCAACTGAAAAAATACTCGTATGATTTGATCAGACCGGATTGAATTTTATAGACCAAATTTACCACACTAAGGTTAAATTAGGAATTTTATATTTTATATTTTTCTTGATATTAAAATTATGTTAATTAATTTTCTAAAATGCTTTTTAAATTAGAAAGGTAAAATTTTCAATACAGCCGGTAAAGTATAAACAAACTTTTTTAAAAATTAGTTGAGTAAAACTTTCAAATTGGGCCTATAAATAAAACACAACCATTAAAAATTTTACGTATAAAAAGAGGGGTAAAAAATAAAATAACTAAATATCAGAAGATAAGCGAAAATATAACAAAGTGTAAGGGGAAAAAAAAAGAGTATCTATCCAAATATTAAGGTCCAAAATTAATTTAGGAGTAAATTACTCTCACCAACCTTGGAAGCTGGGACGGAGCTAGCGATTGAAGGTTAGGGGGGCGAATATTACGGGGTGCAGGGCAGCGCCCTGCGGTACGGTATAATAGTTTTTAATTTTTTAAAAATATTTTATAGTAATTTTCTATTTTTTTTATTATTTAGAATATTTCTTGCGTATATACCATTCAATACTATTATATACTACTAAAATTTATAATAGCTTGATATTTGAAAAATAAATATCAAAATAAGTAAAATAAAATTTCACCTAACATATTATTCTTTATACATAATTAAATAATATATAAAAGAAATTGTTTAGATAAATAGTGCACATTATACTAATATTTAACCTATGAAAAAACGGAAGTAGCATAATTTATATATTGTCTTAATTGATACGATACATATGTTTTATTTTCAGATTTTAAGATAAATTTATTTAAATATACATAATTTTTTATAATTTATTTACATGATTTAAAACTTTTATTTGATAGTTGTAAATATTTTTTTATATCTAACTATAAATTATTGTCATTATAAATATATATATTATATTATATTTTATAATTAGATATTTATTAAAAAGGGTTAGAATTTTTTATTTATAGTGTATGAATTTAAATTTATTAATATGAAATTGGCAAAAGAAATAAATATGATATATATTTATTACATAATTTATTATGCTTATAATTTACATTATAATTTATTTAATAACTTTTGAATTTATAAAATTTGATAATACTTTATAAATAATTTTAAAATAATTTTTAATTAACCACTTTTTTAAATTTATAAATTTTAATTACATAATACTATAATTAGTTAAAAATAAAAATATATAAAAATATTTCAATATAAATTAAAAATATAAAATATAATTATATATTTTTAAATAAATTTATATTATTTCACAAAAAATAAAATATTTAAAAAAAGTGCTTTTATATATAAATATAAAAAAGTGCTTTTATATATAAATATAAAAAAGTGCTTTTATAAGACAATTATACCATGTAGAAATGGATAATCAATATTTTCTTATTATTTCTAAGAAAAATGAAAAAAAAAAAAAAACCATGGAGGGATTCGAACTTGCACACTTTATATGATGATGGAGCATATTACCATTGAACCACAATGCAACTTACATTATTATTTATGTATAATACATTTTATTTGTAAGCCTTGGGGGGCCATGGCACCCCATACCCCCTCCTCCATCTCTGCTTGGAAGATTGTAAACTATAGGCAAATACACCTTTTGAATTTATTAACAAATATCTTCCAGCCCACCAATTTTCAAACTCATTCCATCCATACTGACATTGACTGGGTTGACTTGGTGCATTTACACTTTTGCCCTTGGCATTCTGATTGGATTAATTTTTTACTAATCAAAAATAAGAATTTATTTTTTTTTAAATAAAAGTCAAAACTCAATGTCTTTACAAATAAATTTTTAATGCACAAAATTTAAATTTTTAGGATTTTAAAGACAATTATTTGTCTTCAAAAACCTGAAAAAAAAATTCAATGGTAGAAAAATAACATATTCACAAATCATCAGGGACTTCAAAACCTCAATATGAAAATGTCTTCCTCAATTCTGTGGCACTAGCCATTATAATTCAGTTTTATGGAAAAAGCATCTCTACTTAAACAAGGCTGGAGAACAGAACATGGGACTCCAACCATCTAATCAGCTTCGACATCGCCATGACAATAAAGAACAGTGAAATTACCTCTCTTATTTGACGGCAATCTAACTAACGCACATAATAGTTCCACCACATCATCCTCCAACGTATTCGACAGCTGACACAGTATAGAATTTTCAATATTTATAGTTATTTTCTCACATGATTAGTGGATTAAATTGATTTTTTTTATTGAATTGCTTTTATTTGGTATTTTTATACAGTTTGGGATTAAATTATAATTTGAAAAATTTATAGGTATTGTAAAGATATTTATCAAGCTAATGTCCGCAAGTAAAAGTCAGCTAAAGAATCAATCTTTCTTAATAGACGATTTGTTTATTTTAAGTTTTGAATTTTAAAGTTCAAGTTAAATTTTATAAGGAAGAAGTTGATCTTTTCTGATTTTTCTAGTTTTAGGTTTAAATAAGTGTTTCCTATACGATGTAAGGTAGCTTAATTTTATTTCGGAGTTATGTGGTTTATTTAATTTTTTTTATTTTAAGTTTGAACGTGTAATTAATAATGATAATGTTAGATGTAATCATAGCTAACTAAGTTATTTTGATCCACTAAAGTCGATTAGTTTATTTGCGGTGTTGTGAGAATTGTGCTTCATTGATTATATTTGCGGTATTCATGATTTCACTGTGATTACTTGGTTTAGGCTGAATATATTTACTTGATTGATTGATTAATTAGGCCTGTTAGTTAATCAATTAGGTTGATATCCTGTTAGTTAATGAAACTAAATACGTAATCGTTTAATGGAGTTAACATACGTAGCAAACAGTGTGATACGTCATATTGTATGGATTTATGATCATAGGTTAATGAACATACTTTATTGATTTGTTAGCTATGACCATATGTCTTTCTAATACATATTGTAATCTACAGTTGAGTCTTTCGGGCGCTTGTCGGGATTACCGATAGGTTATGGGCTGATTGGAAGGCGCTTATCCAATAAGTCTAAAAATTAAGAGAAGATTAGGTTGTTAGGCGCGATGTCAACGACTATCACTATGGTTACTGAATTGGTATAGTTTATTTTTAGATTCAATGATCAACTCGTTAATTTACTTATCAGACTTTGCTGGATTATCTCTCTATTGATTTGTTATTTTAAGTATTTAGTATTTTAGTTCTTTAATTAACCTTAAAACCCCCCCCCCAATTTAGTCTTTAGGTCATAGCAAATTTAAATCGATTATATCGTTCTCTATGGTTTGACCTTGTTTACTACTATTTATAATTAATTGCAAAAATTAAATATTTTTTACGCTCTCGTCAACAACAATCCCATAAACAAATACATACGTATTTATATCTCGATCTCAAAATATCCACTCCCATTTAAAATTCCCACCTATGTATCATTCTCTTCTCTTGGGTGAGGATTCGTTCTTCCTTAGCTCTTTGTTATCTCTCTTTTTCATACCAATTAATGATTTGAAGTTGAAATGAAAAAACACTATTGTCTATTTATTTATTTTTTATTTTTTTTTAATGTTTGGTAACTTATTTTATTATTAATATTTAAAATTAATTAATTACATAAAAGTACGAAAATACCTTTAGCAAAGTTCAGTAATGTTATAAAATGCAAAGTGGGGGTTCAAGAAGATTTATTTGTTAATTAAAATAAAAATAAAAATCCGTTCGTAGTTTACACTATTATAAGGATGATTGATGAGTGTAATTTGCTCTTCCTATAGCGACTCACCGCCCGATATAAGGGATTATTTTATGAATTTGGGTAAAAAATTGAGAATAATTGCAATTAGATTTCATTCCTGAGTCTAATATGTAATTCGCCCTAATTTCCCTAATATCACCATCCCTGCCAAAAAGAAATTAGGGTTTCTGAATTCCAAATCTTCGCAATCGATCGATAAGAAATCAATATCTTTGCAATTAGACTTTCGAAGATGAAGCATCGTGACTCAAAAGATGGATCGAAGCCCGACACCTCCATGAAGAAGAAGAACATGCAGAGACTAGGAGGGACTGGCCTCTCTCTCGAAGCCTTTGCTAATTCCAAATCCATCAACAAACATTACAATCCTGCCTTCAAAAGTAAAGCTTCGACCTTTTCTTCCTTTTCCTATTCATTATCTGTGCATTTATTTCCGCTGTTTGTTTTACGAATTGTTTGGGCAGTTTAAGATGGAAACAGTAGGGGGACATGGTATTAGATACTTAGAATTGCTTGTGGTGGGTGTAGTTTTAAGATGGAAACACTAGGTGAACATGGTGCTAGATACTTAGAAGTGCTTGTCGTGGGTTTCTGCTTCTGGTTAAGTTTGGTGTTGAATTTTCTTAGTTGATGTCACTTGAATTTGGTCTGGACAGTGTAAATTGAACTTGGATGTGTTTGATCAATGTAATGTCCACTTGTGCTGTGAATGATTTATTGACCATTGTTGTATATATTTTTAATCAGAGAAGCAAAGGGAGTTTTATAAGAATGCTAAACATGTGAACAAGTATAAGAAGTCATTAAAGCATCAAGATCAGCCAAACATTGTCAGTTCCTCTGTAACACCTCAAGAGGTTTGTATTCTGTCCACTTCTGCATTTAATCATTATGTGTATGGTTTATCCGATGAAATTCTGTTAACAATACAGCTATCTGTTGATTGAAGATTAAAGTACACATGTATTTTGATAGGACGACAATACAAGTCTTGATTTTTGCCGTAATTCAGCAGGGTCTCAAATTTACAGACGATAATAGAAGTTTTAGATTTTTGCTAGTTAGTTCCCTGCAGAGTTTGCAAAAGTAAACCATCGGTTGATAGTTGATCATGTGTGCATTGTCAAGATATTTGAGTAAATAAAACTCAAATTGTGAATTTATATCAGTTATTGTTCATTCCTGGATGTGAATATGCTTGTCAACTTAACGGCAATTTCCAGGATCAGATTCAAACAGAAGAAGGAAGTCATAATCAGATTCAAACAGAAAAAGGAAGTCATAAGAGAAACACAAAGAAGAACCAGAAGAAAAGGAAACCGACTATGGAGGTTTTGTATGAGAAGAAGCGTGAAGAAGAAGAGAAAGCAAGGCTTGAAAGGGAGGCTATGATTCAGGCAAAGAAGGAAGGAATAGAAAAAGCTGAAGCTCGTCGGAAGGCATCCAGGGAGAAGATGTTTAAAAAAACACGACACGGCCAGCCTGTGATGAAGTATAGGATTGAACATCTTCTGGAGACGATTCAAGGTACAACCAAAAACTGCAGTTAATAACAAATACATAAACTAGACAAAGACAAATTTGCTGTCTGTACCTTGTTCATTGTATCAGTTGATAAAACTATAAAATTGAGTTGTGCTAGGATCATAATAACTTCTTTTTGTATAATCTTATTATTACAGAGGGAATGAAACCCTTAGAGTTTGCTACAAAAAGTAGTTACATCTGTTGATTCTTCTAACCTCTGATGATCATGGGATTCATTGGACCATGAATTGGAACGGTGATGTACCTCCGTTGACGAGGTAGACAGGTGAGCATGAGACTGAGAGCAACCACAAGTGCTATGATGAATCCCTTGATATCCAATCCAGGGCCGCCTTCCTCCAATTCAGAGCATATAATCTTCCCCATTGTTAAACAGATATGCAATACAATGACTTGTTGTATATATGATGAATGACCCTTTTGAGTCAACAAGGGTCTCTTTCATTTTGCTTTGTCCACACCGCCAACCTTGAAGTCAAGTTCACTGATGAAACTAATTCCTATGGGCTCATCTTTCATTGGTGGACTATATGAAACTAATGATCTAATTTGTGGAAAATTCTGCTCTAGCAGACCTTTCACTGGTGGGATAATACTAATCAACCATCAAGAGCCTCTCTCTATCTGATCTAGAGAAGACTTGGGCGGCTAGACAAGACTCAGATGAAACATGATTGAAAGAAAATTGAAAATTAAATCCAGGATTGGTAAAAATATTGTGGATGAGGGTAGGAATGGCTATTTCTACTGTGTCAACTTTAAAGTAGTGGGTATTAGGTAGAATCTAGAACTAAAAAAAATCACTTTAAACTGTGGAGAACCATGATAGTGGTAGGAGGAGTCAACTTTGGATGCAATCAACAAATTAGTCAACATAAAACCAATCCACCTCATTTGTTAACATAATTAAAAGTGGGTGAAAAATGCTGGAGGCTAACAAAATAATAGAGACCATCATTGTAGCAGATGCAGATGGAGTATGGCTACAATCATGATTCACTTATACTAGGAGTTATTCCTCCAGTTTCACTTTCATCAAATACTGTTTAAATGGACCATAGGATTTACTGTGGCATCATAATGGAGTTGAGAACTATCAATACCCAAAAAATAAATGGATGAGTTCAGCAAACAATCATAAACAACAGAGAATATAAATCATGACCATCATAAATACCGTCAAACGTGTACTCATCATCATTAATCGGATAAAATTTCTGATTACGCCCCTTGCACTATACAACACAATACAAATGCTTGGATAGATATAATTAATTTTCACCTCACCCCCACTTGATAATTTCCTTCTCAGTTATGTCTCTGTCTGTCTGTCTGTCTTCTAGTGAATTTTTTTCTCTTCACTTTAGATTAAAATGTCATTAAATTTTGAATATAATTGCAAATCTATGAGTGGGTATCTATCTATCTCTGATATTTATTTGTATGTGGTGATGTTCAAAGGAGAGATGGGTCATCAAAAGAGAGCGTGAATGTAGCAAAAGTTGTGGACAGTAACCAATGTCACAGAATCTATCACGTGGCACAACAGTCGAGGTCCATAAATTTGAACATGAAAAAGCTGAGACTTCACTTGCCATACCTGAACAAACTTATACCAGCTTCTCTTCTTTTCTTAACAATGTTCACTTTTCCGCTCAAACAAAATTTAGGCTAGGCTTGCCTTGGTTTGAATTGAAGCTAAAAAAGTGTAAAGTATAACATGTTATATATTGATGACCTTGACAGATAAAGCCTGGATTGCTTATCAATGAATTATAGCAAGTTAAGGCATTGTGTATTCTATAGGTAGGGGCAACAAAATTCAAAAATTTATTACTAAACTACTACCAGCAATTGAGTCCACAACTTCAAGAAAAGATGAAATACAAATGCCATAAAAATTGACGAGTCTGCAAATAGTATACATGGTCACGGCTATGTCTATTGCTTAAATAAATGATAATTCTAGCTGATTAATTAATAAAACAAAGACAACAACAATGAAGAGGAGCTTCTTTCAATCTCTTTATTACTAATTTATCTAAATGCTGGTATGGTATGCCATAAGCTCAGCCAAGTGTAAAATGGATGGCAATCGAGCTCTGAGCCTCTGAATACCCCACCCCCTCCTCCTCTCACTCTTTATCATGTCCCCCCAACTCCAATAATAAAGGCTGCAGCAATTGCATTACGATACAGATGAACTAAATCATTAAACAATGAGCAGCAGCATATAAAGAAGCATGTACCTGCAAATTATATAGAATTGGGTTTAGCTTATGGTGTTTAATTTGCTTGAAGATCTATCGAGAAAGCCTCAGTGCAGAATCTTCATCCATATTCCAAACAAATCCAGGCATATCAAACCTAGGTCCAGCAACAGTCCTGTATATGTAAAGCTTCTCAACAGGGAAGCTCTCCGGCCTTGAATCTGGAGGTCCCCTCTCATCTATAACTTCAACATTCAGTCTGGGCATCTTCTGACCTAGAAGCTTACATGCTTCGAAACTAACTGAACACGAAGACATCCAAAGGGATCGCATTGTCTCCAGCTTTGCAGCGTTGGCCAAAAGAGCTTTGTCTCCAAACGGACAGTCTCTAATCTCCAGTTTCCTCAGGCTTTCACACCCAGACAACACATGATGTAGTCCCAAGTCGCTATCTCCAGCAAAAGCCACGGAGAGCATTTCTAACTTCTTTGCATAAGTACCAATATACTCAAACACACGATCTGTGAGGAGACCAGATAGGGAAAGGCGCCGAAGATCTTTGCAGTGCTCAACAATGGCTCCAAACCCTACATCCAGTGCCTCATGTGTCAAGTAATCAGGAATTCTTGGCTCGATAATGCAAAGACGAAAACGAGTCAGATTAGGTCGATTCCTGGCAATGGTAACTAAAGCATCATTGGACATCCGACGGCAGAAATACAGAACTGACTCAAGCTTAGGACAGCCCTCGGAAACATAGACAAGGCCTTGCTCTGTTAAGGATACATTTGGTTCAGCACCAAATGGTTCAGAAGGAAAAACCCTCAATTCTCTCAAGTCTTTGCAAGATGCAGCAAGAGCTTCAAGACCACTATCCTCGATGTAATCCAGTACCTGTAAAGTATAATCATGTCCATTATTAGCCAATAACAGTATATCAACAGAAAAAAATAAATAAATAAGAAATTGTGATTGAGGATCTTAGGGACACACACAAAGGAAAATAAAAACCCCACAAACCTAAACTAGTAGAGCAACCAAGGAATGGATTACAAAGACTTCTTACTAGTAGGATAATACAGTTAACAGCAGAACACAGATTAAATTTTTACATGAAAGTCAGCAAAATGAATTCGACATTTGAAAACGAAACTAACAATTCCCAGTACAAGATAGGACTTACCCAAAGGCGCTGCAAGTTTGGACACTGGCTCACGAGCTTGATTAGATCAGGACTCTGAACAGAGGCATAACTCAAATTCAGTGATGTTAGTCCAGAGCAAACAGGATAAATTGCTGTGAGGTAAGCTGGGACAACATCCCAAAATCCTGACAGGCTCTTCAGTTGCTTACACGCTGAAAAAGCTCCTGATAAATTCGTAAACACTTCTTGCCGCACATCAGCTGAATAAGCACCAGTGCCCAACTCAACCAGCTGTGGCGCCCGGGAAAGCAGGTTAGCAAGCTTTTCAAGGGGCACAGCTCGATTGAGCCGGAGAGTCCTTAGATTAGGAGACCTACTCACTAGGCGCTCTAGTGCTGAGAAATTAACCTCGGACAACAAGCAAGAAATGTTAAGAGAAACCAATGAGGTGGATGTTTCAGGAAAGTCATTGAGCCAGTTCCCACTTAGATCCTCCACTTCACTCTCTCGCAAGTCCAACTCTCTCAAATTCCTGCATATCCAAACGAGATAACATGTGTCAACAGAGTAAAATGTAATTTCAGAAATTGAAGAGGTACATAATTAATGAAAATTAAATGCATTATTAAAGTAAGCGACAACATTTTTTACCAACGATGCAGTTCATGACCGTCATTTTCATGGACAGCGACTAGACTGCCTTAATAAAGTTACTTTCCTTCCAACACCAACTAGAAGAAAATGAAAGCCTATTTGATCTCTATCAGTAATCACTATTACCAAATGATTGTCCAAAGGGAAAAAAATTGAAGTTTAATCCAAATACCAATTCAATATCGTAAGAATCTCTAAGCAGAAAAATCTCAGAATAATATACCAAAGCAAACAAAAGACGAGCAAAAGGACTTTACTGTATCGACATAAAGTAATAAAAAAGCGAATCCAGTCTAGGAATCCAAGAAAAATCCCGCATTGACCGAGAAGCAAACTTAGCCCCACACAACATTCCTTAATTCATGAGAAACCAAAAGAGTGCCGTTCAATGGATTTTCAAACATGCAGCCAACGCCAGATCTAAGATCTAAGACTGGGGGAAAACAAACAAGAAACATAAAGATGACAGTTTTGGCAGATTCCAAGTAAACAGGAGACCATAACTTAAGAAAATAAGAGAAATCTCAGATCTTTGTAAGATTTAGAGTGAAACCTGCAATTGGCAGCAATGGCAGCAAGTCCATGAGTAGAGAAGCCTTCACAGGAGCTCAAAACCAAGACCTTGAAGTTCTTAAACGACTTAGAAATGAGCTCCAAAGCGTCATCAGTAACGACCATCCGCTTCAGCCTGATCTCTTCCAGCCAAGGGTAGCCAGTGGACATAGCGTCGATCCAGGGGTTGACGTAGCCTCCCCAACCCTCAGGGACCAAATTGAAGTCAGCAAAATGAGGCTTCCCTTTCAACTCCACCGATCGGACCTCCGGGAACCGCCTGATCACCATCCTAGGGCTGACGGCGTAGCAGTTGCCGACAAAAATCCTCTTCCTGCACCACCTCTCGATCTCGTACCATGACTTGCACACCAGAGATATCGCGTTCCGGTCCTTGTCCGACTGCACGAAAGAAAACACGTGCTCCAGCACATCCTCCGGGAAGGACGAATAAGACATTCTCTTTAACATGGGAGCGTGAACACACACGGTTTTCCAAATCCTTCTACTCTTCGAATCGCTCTTCTCTCTGCGTTTCAGCGACTCCACAGCTCTACAGTTTCTCTCGTAGTAGTGGTGGTGTTAGATCTGAAATGCCATTAAAACAAGCTCGAACTCAGCTGATGGGATAGAGAGAGAAAGAGAGTCAAGTGAGGGACAAGAGAAAAAGAAATAAAGAAATAGATAAGGGGATTTTATGTTAGACTAGACACTTAACCATGGTTAAATCAGAGTGAAGAGTTTTGATATACTTATAAATTAGATCACCGTTTAAAACTTGACACGTGTAATATCGGTAAATTGATGACCGTTGGATGGACGGTGCGAGTATGACGATCTTATCCGCAGACGATGAAGCGGAGCCGCATAAAACGGGTGTATGTAAGCAAGGGCAGATGTGGCGAGACATTGAAAAGAATATCGTATCGTGCGAAATTGAAAGCATTAGTATACCGTGGAGTGGGTATGATAAAGTGTTATCATGTGTAGGGAGAATGGTGGAGGAGGGAATCTCATGATTCGCGTTGCACGGCTGGATCTGTGGGGATCGGATATTGCGGGGACCACCGATGAGGGAGGAGGAGGAGAGGCGATGGTCTAGATAATCAAGGTTAAAATAATGAGGAATGATCTGATGTGAAGTTTGGTTATTGTGACATCATGGCCGTCCAATCATGTTTTACTGTTTATTGTTCAGACTGCATTACCGCTGATGTACATTTAATTGACCTCCATCGAACGGTTCTCATTTGATCTCCCACTCATTCCAACATTCCAATACTGTACAAATACAACAAACCCTATCTACACCATACTGTGTGTACATTTCCATTCCATCAGGTCCTTACACATTTCAAATTTGACCTTTTATTTTACATTAAATGCTTTTTTTTTTTTTTTTAAATGAATTTTTCCATGGCTCAATGTATTTTCTTTCCAAAAATCGGTTGAATATCACAATTTTATAGGTATATAGATAATATAGGTGCACCTATGTGCTTTTTAAATTTAATAACAAATTATTTAAATTAATGTGATTATAATGATAATTTTTATTTTTGGATCAAGTAAAATTGTAAAAATGAGATTTAATCTAATTTTTAAAAAATTTACAAAACTAAACTTTTATAAAATGTGTTTACATATAATAAATCAATTTGGCATTTTTACTCTTTTATTTAAAATTAATTAAATAAATAAGTAATAAATTGACTAATTAAAATAAAATAAAATCATAATCTGAAATTTCTGCAATACCCTCATGGTCGTCGTTCTCTATTGACTCTCAAAACATAACCAGAACCTCACCCTCACCATCACCATCACTCTCAATCTCACTCACACTCACTATGAGCTTCACTGTCTTACAAACTCAGTTACTATCATCTTGCAGCAACAGGTCGACAGTCTCATTAATCTTTAACCTCAATCATTCTCATCGTGAAACCGCGCTCAATATCTCTGTCAATATCTCTCACATCACTCTCAAAATCTCAGTCATGTGAGAACACATCATGGAAGAGACCTGGATCGAAGGCATCGAAGGTTACTTCCAAAGCGAATCAAACCAAGAATACTGAACCTCATAAGACGCATCAGCGAGCGACAAAGAAAGCAGAAAATGTTAGGATGATATTTCAATTAGGTTAGATATGTTTATTCTGAAATGGGTATGATTGAGTTGTTGTAAGAGTTGGTTTTAGGGTTGATTGATTTCAATTAGGTTTGATATGTTTATTTTGTAATGTCGTTGGTGATATTGTTGTGTTTGATTATTGTTTTAGTTCCATTGTTGAATGGTTTTGTTGTAAGCTGGTAGTATTGTTGTTAGGATTGATTAATTGATTTGAATTAGATTAGACTTGGTATTGTTATTAGAGATTTCCCGGTATATAGAACTCAGAAATAGTTGTTTGGTTTTGAGATTTCTCAACGTACTTGACCGGGAAACAGTTTTAATTAAATGACATTTCCCGATTAACAAAACTGGGAAACACGTGTTAATTGTATTGTTTCCCGGCATAGTCACCTGGAAATATACATTCTAATATATTATTTAAGAAATTTTTTACTATTGAATGAATTTTCTTATCCTTGTTTGCGTATGTATTGTTTAAAATATATATTTTACTATTTCGAAGTTGTTTCCTAATGGCAACGACCTTGAAGAAGTTATGTCCTTTAGTGTCTCTTTTCATTTGAATGACGGTGAAGAATACAAGTATATAGTTCTTTCAGTATAGTGTAGCCACTGTGAAGCAATTTTTTTTTATTTCAGATGAAGTCGGTTTTTCGATTTAGATTTTTTGGGATTTTCCGGTGGTTTATTCCGGAAAACCCCTATTAATTAAGTTTCCCAATTTTCAGTACTAAGAAACCTGATATAAATTAATATAGTTTCCCGATTTGGGAAACCGGGAAACTATAAAATGTTTGTTCGTTGTTCTGCATAATTATTGAGTTTATCTTTTAATTTTTATTTAGAGGATCATTTATATTTAATAAAGCATTTCTTGTATTTGTTTTAGGTGCCTCCAAAGAATGTTCATTTCAGAGATGGGATGTATTTTAAGTATCCGCATCTTCGTAACTTTGAAAATGACAACATTAACATCTGGAAGAACAAAAAGCTTACAGATTCGGAGCTGGACTCAATGAGGCTCTGAGAATAAGAAGACATATTTGATATACACTTCTTGAGAACTCCGATGAGGGCAACGAGAATGATGCTTTCAGCTCAAAATGAGTGTTCATAAAATATTAAGAATATATAGTTTCATGCTATACTTGCTACTTGGTTTATATTTTGTTTATTTATAAAGAAGACAGATTTTGAATTAAATTCTATATAACAAGTTACAAAAGTTATAAACTTATTTCTCGATGGATACCACTGGGAAATGGAGACGAAATAAAACTATTTCCCGGTGGTATATACACCAAGAAGTATAGATGAAATAACTACATTTCCTAGTTTCTACATCTGGCAAATAAAATGGTAATAAAATCACTTCAGTTCCTCCAAATCTTCAAGGCATTTCCAAATTTTACCAATCCATTCGATAATGAATATTAACATTTTTTTACCATTCCACGATTTTGATATTGAGTTAAACATTTGCTAAGTTCATGATAAATGTCTTCTACGAGACAATAGATTTGTCATGATGAACATTTCATAATTTTCCAAACACATTAGTTGATATTCTATTTGTATTTATATATCAATGACAGATATATCAATGAAATAATACATTGGTTTATATTTATGTCCTCTATTAATAGTTTGACAGGTCTATTTGGATCTAGTTAGTTTATTAGTGGAAATCACCTTCACTAAAATTAATTGTACAAATGAACACGAATTACACAAGAAAATTATTACTGTAACATGGTGGAAAAAATATGAACATATATGCAAATTGAATGGGCTTTTAAAGTGGTAAACACGGGGAAATGAAAGTGTATTCTGCATATTTCCAGGTGTTATCTACTAGGAAATGTTGACTTATTTTGCATGTTTTCTGGTCTTGATAACTAGAAAATGAGCCTATTATTTAATGGATATAAAGACCGAGAAACAAGAAAAATAAGCAATAGTTTCCTAGTTATTGTAGTGGAAAAACAACCTCGAAGTATCAAGGGTAGAGGCCAAGACATCTGAAGGCATCTTCGACCGAAAAGACCTACGGCCGAAGGGGCCAAGAGGACCTAAGAGGCCTCCTTCGGCTGAAGAGAACCCAATCCCAAAAAGCCTAGTTTAGCCAAGTTAAACTCTTACATCATGCCATAACGAGACGGTACATGGTGGTCCAAGCCCAACCAGCCCAGTTCAAGTTCAGCCCTCCAGAGATAGGCACACCAAGGAAGCCCAATCTAATTATGATAAGGAGACCAAATCCGAAAAAGAGAAGGAGACCCAATCCTTGTAGAAACAAATCATCCAGACCCCTATAAATAGAGGTCCAACATGATTGTAAAGGGATCCGATTTTCATTATTTATTAGAGCAAACTCTATCCAAATATTTCTGTAAGCTTTTAAGCTATTTTCTCAAGGAATCTTAACCTTATATTTGACTGTGGTTTATTTGGCACCACAGTTATCATGATCGTTAAACAGTTTTATGTATGAATAAAGTTTCCCAAAAGTACATTTTTCATCCTAACTGGATAATTATTGACCTATACACATAATAGAGTTGGTAATATACGTTTATAAATATTTGCTTCTTCATGTCGACTTAAGAGATACATTTCCTTAGAAACCTCATGTCTTTTGACTTTCAGTATGCAACAGTAATATATGTGTATGTAATGTTAAATTAATTGTAAGCATGTCATATTGATACTATTACAAGGGTTAGAACAATAGGAATCCCCTCGATTAATTCGTAAATGTATATGGGAACACATATCCAATTGAAAATTAGTCCTAAATATGAGTGAGATATTTATTGGACATAATACATTGGGCAAGATAATGTATTTTGATGGTGTCTAAATAAATTGTATTCGTGAAAATTTGAAAAAAAATCTAATTTCAAGGTCATTAATACCAGGAACTGCTGCTTTATTAGCATGTTTTCTGGTCTTGGTAACCAGGAAACTGATTGCAACTAGTTTCTTGGGTATGAACACTGAGAAGAAAGTAAATAAATAGGTGTTTCCCAGTATTAAGATCTGGAAACCATTTTAATTTAGTCTTAATCATTTCCCAGTTATGGTACCCTGGAAATCAATATATTACGCATTTATTTTCCGGTTATGGCCACTAAAAAGATATCCTTAGTAAAAATTACATTTCTGGGGTGTCACAACCAAGAACACAGACGACAATATAAACCATTCCAGGTTGTCATGACCAGAAAATACATTTAAAATGTTTATGACATGCTCGTTTATTGCCAATCTATAATTAGGTTACACAACTAAAAAACATATGCTATTTCAAAAAATGTGTTTTACTTAGTTTGGAGGTCAAAATACATCTTCAAAAATATAAGAGTGACAATAGTTTAATAACATGTAAATAACATTATTACATAAGTGAGATGTCGGATGATGTGGCTTCCCGGATCATGTGATATGTCCTCATTCATGGAGCCATCTCCTGGACAAGCCATTTGTGTCAAATCTGCAGTAAAAGTGATATTCTCACATGTTCCCTCTGAATTGTGCACGTCCGGTTGTTTGTTTGGACATTTACGCATTGTATGTTCTGTCTCATGACAATGTCCACAATATACTTGCCATTAACCCAATCAGCTTTCATTTTCATCATGGTCCTTTTCACTCACATCCCTATAGAAAATTCAGTAAAAAAAATAGTTAGATAAAGTTAAATTGAAAGTAAAACATTAAAAAAAAACAAATCATTACTTTCTAGTGATTTTCCGGTCATAGACACCGGAAAACTGACTTAATATAAAACTATTTCCTGGTACGTAACACCAAAAAACTACTGGGAAGTAGTTTCTTAGTCTTGCACACTAAGAAATAGTGTTATGGTTTCCGTTCTAAAGATCGGGAAACTTGCATATACGTTCTTGACAATGAAGGCTGGAAACCATTTATACATGAAGACAAGTTCCCAGTTTTCTATGTTAGAAACTTGTCTGTATGTTTTCCGTTCCTTATTACCGGAAAACATATGAAAATTTGTATATTTCCCGGGTGTTGAGAATGGAAAATAGACTTTACAAAAATAAATTGATTCCAACTGATAGTTTCCACCCCTATCATCAAAACTGATTTGAAATAACAACTGAGGTATGTATAGGATATTATCAAAGATCCTAAACTAAACAAAAACATAGATTTTATATAGTCAATGTCTCAACACCACAAAAGCCATAGTAACCATGACCTAAACCCCAATTATGTAAAAATAAAAAAATAATAATAAAAAAATACTCTTTTAGTCGCAATGGTTGAAAAACATTAAGTTGATTGGTTGAAAGATAGGTACATATATGATTATCGCTTGCAAACAAACAAATTGCATGAAGTTATGTAGAAGATTTTGGGTTGCATGGTGTTGGGTTAGAGTTCATGCAATTTTTATTTTTTTATTTTATCATTATTATTATTTTAATTTTTTTGGGACCTTTTTAGAATTTGTTATGGTCATTTTATGATTTTAAAGATTGAATTCAAATTTTTTTAAAAAGGACATTCATGACTTTACACATTGTTTAAAAGTATTTTGTATTCAATAATTTTGTATTGGTGGGGACATTCATGAATTCAAAAATCTTCTTATTTTATTAATTTTGTATTGGATAATTTTTTAAAATTTACTTATTATATTTTTAAATATATTTATTATTATTTCAGTTTAAACTTTTAAATCAATGAGATATTATTTTTAACATGGTTTAAAATTTTTAAGTCATGATTTATCGAGAAAATATTATCTTTAAAATTAATATTAAGTTATTTGTATATAGTTGAATTCAATTTTATTATTTTAATATATATTTTTTGAAAAGGACTGCAAAATTATAATATTTATATTTTAATAAAGCATTTGAACATATATTATGTAAAAAAATTGGAAAAATTATAAAATATAAGTTTTTCAATTTTTAATTTTAAGTAAATAAATCATTCGAACTTTATTTGAGTTTATAAAGTTTTGAAAGTTGAAAATTTAAAAAATCAAATCAAATCAAATTGAACAATCTACCCTTAGAAACGCGCTTCACCACATCATTAGCCTATGAAGCGTACTTCACCAGTCTTAAGTCAGCCGGTGAAGCGCGCTTCACAAGCTGATGAGGTCAGGAAGCGCATTTTTAAGGGCATGTTGGTCAATTTGATTTATATTAAAGTTTCAAACTTTTAAAAGTTTAAAAACTTAAAATAAAGTTTGAATGGTCTGTTAACTTAATTTAAAGTTTTAAACT